>JAUELK010248561.1:0-16841 GCA_031471215.1 Gastropteron pacificum | reverse complement strand
CACCCCCGGGAAAAATGAAACACCACCAACACACCACCAGGGACCGCTTTCGTAAACCAGTCCCCAGCAGTTGACCTGGAAGGAAGCAGAACGAAGTAGAAACTAAACTAAAGCCCTCCTTCATCCCTAAAAAAAACAAAATGTTGAGTGAGCACAATTGCCATTGCCTCTCATTCTCATTCTCATCGCTCTGCCCAAAAAGTGTGTTGGCCTACCTATGCATGTATTTGTATTGTACTTAGTTGTATGACTATGATTATATAGTAATATAGAATTCTAGATCTATAATGTGATTGAATGATAATGATAATTTAATGAATGAATGAAATGTATGATGTAATGTAGGGTAGGCCGGCCTACAACACTACAACTACAACTTCTTAATGACATTGGTCTGTACACCCACCCTCAGTAATAATGAAAACAATAGATATGATTATGCTGATGATCTAGATTCTAGACAAAAGTAAAAGCAAATGTGAATAGGAAGAATTCCAGAACATTTGTGCAAAAAATATAAATGAAAAAATGTTCACATCTGCTGCTGCTGAGGTCTAATAAAATGTACGGAGTGACGAGAAATACAATTATAATTAGAGCCCACTCGGACGTTCAAGCATTATCGTCGGCTCCAGAAACGCCTCTTAAAATGCGTAGTTTATAGCTCCAGCCAACATTTCCTGCTCCCTTCGATGTCAACAAAAGTAAAAGGAAGTTTGACTTGTTTGTTTTAGTCTACTTTCGTTTTTTGTCTTCCGCTTTGAAATAGAGAAGCGCTTGTTTTCGTTATCCACACCATGAATTTCATAGAGAGTTAACAGTAGACATAATATTTGGTTACAATGATTAAGATTATCTACTCACCATCCTTTGTTTATGACTGCTATTCAGTTGTGTGATAAAATGAAAACATTGTCTGGGGGCCTACTTTGAGTTTGAGTAAGGTGTTTTGCCCGGACTGTAAAAATATAAGATAATCAAGTGATGATTGGGGTCAAATGGCCACCCTAAGAATTCATTTTTATATCAGCCTTCTGAACGCATCAGCTGACAACACATCTATGTTATAAGTTAAGATAAAGAGCACATTCTGTACTGTTAGAAAGAAAAATTATTCTACTACTGTACTCCCAGTCCCAGCCAATTCAGAGAAAAATGCCCAAACTTGTTTTGAAAGTGGGTTGGGCTAGAGGCCATAGCAGTGTAAAATGTATCAAAAAGATAATGCTTATGTAATACTTTAATAATGCTGTATTCACTTTGTTTTCTCTTTTCTACAGATTTCAAGATGGCTACAGGTGGTGGGTTAGGCAGGGGAGGAAGAGGAGCAGCTCTCCGTAGGCTTTATGAAGAAGCCAGAGGAAAACCTGGAATGGCAGAGGAGGTGATTAATTGATAATTTTAATTATTTTTAGAATTCAGCCATGATGGCTTGTTTCAGCAAACATTTCTACACCTGAGGCATTGAGTTTTTTTACAACCCTGACGACACTTTTAGGATCATATAAGAGGTCTGGCCTAAGTTTTAATGTCCGTCTTCAATAGGACGAGGGTGGACAGCCATGAAAACTGCTTACATGACCTGTGTCCAAAATCCCCCACTGGGATTCGAACCTGGGCCGCCCGCTTGGAGACCAAGCGTGTTTACCCAACGCCTTAACCATTCAGCCACTGCACAGCTGTCATTTGGATTACCAAGAGAAAAAAACGATGTAAAAAGCAAAAGTTTTTGTTTCAAAGTTTCATGAAATGGAACCCAATTTTGTTTCTATTAAATGATCTATGATTTTTACTCTAAGCTCAGAACATTTTTATGAAGATCCACATAATCTTGTCGTTACTGAGTACTTGAAAAAGTGAGTTCTTTTAGAACAATATGTAACGTAATCACGTAATCTTTAGTACCCTTTACCATTTTAAGACTGCCTCACTGCTAGTTGCAAAATAACTCTTTCTTTTATTGGTAATAGTCCATTTTGTAAAAGTAAATTAGTCATACCTAAGGCCAACATGTGGGTTTTTTTTTTGTGAAACATTTTAAAGCTCTACAAATCCTATGTACTGACTTTTATATGTAAAGAAAAGCACTCACTAAGTCCTCAAACTGTTGCAAATTGTACATCATATTTCATATGTTTCTTGTAGGAGTCAAGCCAGCCTGCCCCACCTTCCCAACCCCTGGTGGCTGCTGCACCCCCAAAACCTATGGCTCCAATGGGACGTGGAGCACTGATTGCCAGCCTTCAGCAGTCGGCCCAGGCCATGAAGCAACAGCAGTCTCATGCTGGAGCCTCAGAGACTGAACAGTTTCCCCAGCCTTCTCAGGAACTTACAACACAAAGATCTGGTAAGCAGTTTCTTCTGCATTGTCTTATGATCTTAAACTTAGGGATTGCTGGGTCTGGGCGAGGTACGGTATGACTTTAATGTTACTTAGCAGGTGATGGATGAAGACAGAGGGCGACTGAGCGATCTCCGGGCTCGGTTTTTTTTTTCGCGGTTGCGGGCAGATGATTTCTATTTGAAACAATGGCCAGAACTCACGGACAGAATGTACACTGCTCTTTATAGAAAGTAGTGGCAAGCTACTAGAATAAACCACTTGCTGAAAACTACAATGATGAAACGCAAGAATAGAAAACGTGGTAGATACTGCATTGTCTTGTCACACTTGTTAAGTAAGAGCCTCTTACTAAGAGGATATGTTTCATTGCTGTTTACATACTTTTTATATTAGATTCTCTGTGTAGAGCAAAGTTTTGCGAATCATTTTTTCGCAGTTCATTACAAAGCATCTAGTAAGCTTGTCTTTTTGGTTCAAGAGCATTCAGCCAACACCAAGTTGTTGACCATGGGCATGGGGTCGCAGGTTTGAGCTCACCATGTGCCAGCTCAAAGTTGGTGTTCACTTTGAGTGTTTTTCAGCCCCAGGTCTCCTTGATAGGTGGGACCAAGCACCTAGTCGTCTCGGATAAGGACGATAAACTCGGAGGTTGTCCTGTGTGCATGTTGCACACGTTATGCACACGTTAAAGATCCCTTGGCAGTTTGAGAATCGATGAAGAGTAAACCAGTTATGGTCGATGTCCGGGCAAAATTCAAAATGAAACCCTATCATAACCCCCTAGTCCCCTACAAATGAAATGGCCGATAGGCGCTGCTCTGTGGCGACTGCGTCTTGTCTTCAGCAAAAAGCGGAGCAAATTTCCCCCCCAGAAGGGATGAAGAAATTGTATACAATTATACAATGCAATTGAATACATGATCCTGCTAGGAAAATCAAATTGTTAGTATTGCAACTTTATAATTGAAATCTTTATAGTCTGGAAAGTGCAAGGAAAAGCATTCATTTGATAACTCATTTGATTTCTGTTTCTTTTACTACTTTTAGATGAGCCACCCAAACCAATGGGTAGGGGACTTGCTGCCATGAAAGCCATGTTGTAAGTTGTTTTATTTAATGACTACTCAAATAGTTTCATTCATGGAGCAAAACAAATCCTTTTTGTTTTTTTGTCCTTCTCTATAATTGATACCCCCCCCAACAAAAAAACCCAACAAGTAACAAGCCCAAAATAAAACAAAAACATCCCAACAAAAAAACTAAAACAAACCTCACACTCACAAACCGTTATCTTGTTACCACATTTGCAGTGCCATTTAATACTTTGATTTATTTTGTTTCATTATTTTCTGTCTTCTCAAGAGATATAGGGGAAAATAGCTTTTGTAGTAAAGTCTTCTTCTCATTTTCACAAATTGTATGTTTACTAGCAGTTGTCCTTCTTAAGCCGTTTTGATGCATAAACATGTCTTCTTGTATGACAGGAGCCAGCAAGCAGGAGGAGGGAGGGGACAAATGCTTGGTCATATTGCCTCCAGCATGACAGCTCCTGCCCAGCCAAGTAGGATCCAGACCCCAACCGACACGCCCTCAGCCAAATCATCAGTACACTCTATCACCTCTGGTGCAGGGGACGCAGGTGTGCCAACGGAAGAAATGTCACAGGTGTCCATTAGGGAGAGACCAGCCCGCAAGCCCACTGTTTCACGCTCAGGAACAGAGGGAAAACCGTAAGTCTTTAGATATCACTATCTCAAACACTCTTATTTTGATTTTGGAAAAGAAAACATTTTTATTCTCTTAAGTCATGAGTTTTCAAGCTGAAAATGTACATTTTATATTTTGCAATCGATTGCAAAGACCATCATTTGTTCTTCTCCCAATCCGATTGCCAGTGGTTGTTTTACTATTGTATGTCTAAATAATGTCTATGTTTGTCCACTCTACAGAGCTAACCTGTGTGCTAACTACATCCGTGTGAGGTGTGCGAACCCAGGAGTCCACCAATACCACGTCCACTTCTCACCCATCATTGACAACAAACGCATCAAGATGCGTATGATGAGTGAACACAAGGAAAAGTTAAACTCAGGCTACACATTTGACGGCAGTATTCTCTACCTTCCTCACAAGTTGCCAGACAAGGTGAACACACCATATATTTCTTTTAGCACTGATAAAAGGATAGCACTGACTTAGACTTCTTTGGTTATTTCACTAAAACACATTTTGTACCGTATTTGTTTTTGGTTAGTTTTGTTGTAATAGATATAAAGAAGACATTGAAATGTCTGTTTGAGGGGTTCTGTTGTTAATCATTTTTGTAAGAGGAGAAAGCTTTTGACATTAACTTGTAAGCCTACAGTTACTATTTTCTTATGCTCTGAAACACTACTTGATTGTTCTCTTGTGTGTCGTAGGTCTTTAACAATTCAGCATTTTAATATAGGCTTGCCAAGTATCAGTGGGAGATAAGGAGTCACTTTACTGTGCTACTGATTAACTCCTTTCTTTGTATAACTCCCTGTCTCTTCTCTCTTTAGGAAACTGTTTTCCAGTCCACCCGTAAGTCTGATGGATCCATCATCACAATCATTGTGACCCACGTGAAGATTGTTCCACCTGAGCACTGCAGCCATCTCTACAATGTTGTCTTCAGGAGGTGGGTCTCTTGACTGCAGGCAACTTGAATTTTACATTATATATTTATCTTGAGGGACATTTTTAAAATGTGTGTGTTCCCCTCCTTTACAGATGGTTTACAGTGTGTTAGTATTAAGAGAAAAAGGGAAGGACTTCTTATGAGACTTTTTTTTTGGTGGGGTTGGTTACTGTGCATTGTTTCTGTTTACTGCTCTAAAGCTGGATTATTTCTTTATTTCAGAATCATGCACATTCTTGACATGGTGCAAGTGCAGAGATATTTCTACAATCCACGAACACCAGCCATTGTGCCTGCTCACAAGTAAGTTTGTTTAATCAGCTTGGATCGAAATATCATAATCACCAAGAAACAATAGAGAAGTAGGGTAGGCTGAACAAAATAATCTCCAAAAAAGCCACCATAACACTTAAACTGCGCAATCATTTCAGACTCAAAGGGGTGACTGGTTTCTCCACAGAAGTATTAGTATCTACTAACATATTACACATTATATGAAAACTTGGAACACCTTTTTACCAATGTTGCTGTTGTGTGATATCTTGTCTCTGATGATTGTTTTAAGTGGGAAGGCTGTGGATTAGTGGAGGAAGACAGTATTCTAAGCTTCTTTCTAATTCAGATAACTCATATAAACAAGGTTTTACAGTCTGCTGTATTCTGTATGTTTCAGACTAGAGGTATGGCCGGGTTACATTACCTCAGTAATGGAGCAGGAGGTTGGTCTCTTGCTACTGCTGGATGCCTCTCACAAGGTGCTCCGCACTGAGACAGTCCACGACATCATGTAAGTACAGTCTCTGATCATTGATCTTCTATGCCTTTTAACCGATTGATCAGAATCATGGGGCTGACATCTTTCAGGCTGTTTGATTAGTGGTTATGAATATCTTGGTCTGTTATTGAGTCACAATATTTCCTGTCCTTGGAGTCTAGTAATCTTCCATAAATCATGACCTGTGGAGCACTCATTTCCTTTGTACTTTTTTTAATAGTCATTCTTTTTGCATTGTGTGAAATTGTCTCATCTAAATCGATGCTCTACGTATTAAAAACAGTCTCTCTCTTGTCTGTATTTGAATATCATTACTGTTTATTCAATCACTGTTATTGAGTTCAACCTCCCAATGTCCTTGTCCATAGGGAGAAAGAGGCTGTAAGAGACTCTGTTGGCTTCCAGGACTCTCTGATCAAGAAGGTGGTCGGCTCAGTTGTGCTTACTCGCTACAACAACAAGACCTATCGTGTGGACGACATCATCTGGTCCAAGTCACCAAAGGATAAATTCTCTTCGAGGTCTGGAGAGGCCATGTCTTTCGTGGAGTATTACAAGTAAGTTTTCATGTTTGTGGTAAAAGAGCAATATATTCAAATAATGAATTAGTTCCTTACGTTTTTATATAACCATCTCTCCACCCCTCAAGGCATTGAAATGTATGAATATTTGACATTTAATTGTTTTACCACATAGAATACTTAGTTTTCTTTGTCACCTGATGTTTTGTAATCTGCCCAGTCTTTTTCAACATCTTTCGCTGACATGCATTACATTAGTTTCATCTTTATAGCTGCTGGTTCTGTTCTAATTGTTTGATAAATCTAATTACTCTATCTTGTAGACAACAGCACAACATTGACATCAGGAATGTTGACCAACCCCTTCTACTGCACAAGAGAAGACCAGACAAGGGAGCCCCGGTGAGTTGATCTTTGCGACTACTGTACCAAACAGTTCTACATGCTTCTTGACATGATTTTATGTCATCTGTCCTTGTCATATTTTGAATGGTTAGTTTGAATGATACTCTAAGGTATCGAATAAACAGGGGGTCAGGACAATGTCCCTGGAGTTAATAAACAGGGGTGTTGAAGCAGGGGTTATAATAATATAAGTAAAAACATCACTTATATAGCGCTTAATCCCCACAAAGTGGGCCCAGTTATGTCGCAGATTGGTCTTGTGTCTACTCTCCGGTACCTGCTGGCTTCTTAATTTGCTGCAGTTCTCATTTTCGGACGTAATAATAAGGAAAAACTTTTCGGCGTCAAAACATTCTGAAAAAAAGTAGTAGGTCTCTCAAAGGGCTAGAATTAGTAAGCGGGGGTTATTTTATACCTTAGAGTATGTCTTGCACTTCATCATCAAAGCTCTAAAGTACTGATTGGCAGGGGCTTAGTGAGCTATGAATACAATTTCGAAAATTTAAAAAAGATGTTACTGAGAAATGTCTGCTCATATATAGAAAGGAGAAAAGTGTCATTGTCATCAGAAACTTTTTACAAGTGTTTGGTAGGACTTCTGTTTTTCATTGTGTGAATATATTTGAATATAGTTGTTGTATAATATATGATGTCAATATACAGCTCTTCAATTCATTACCTGCCTGAAGAGTAAGCAATGTTTTAACTGATCTACTTAACTGTGTTGACAGCCGGGAACCAAACCAGATCCAGAGTTCTTGTGCCTGATTCCTGAGCTGTGCTACATGACTGGACTTACAGAAGACCTGAGGAGCAACTTTGGTGTCATGAAGGTGAGAGTAAGCTTGTTGTAAAACATTGTTTTATCACTAGAATTAATCTAGATTATATTCGGCAGGGAATAGCAACAACAACAACAGATTGTTTGGAAGGAAGACAATTCCATTAATGTGCATTTTGTTTTTCGAAGGCGTATATAATTCTACATGTAATGACACTGTTGCACCAATTTAGCAAGAGGCATACATTGTTTGACTTCAATCATCAGTGACATCAGGCACATATTTCTGAGACATGTACATTGAAGGCACATTTTAATTTTGATGGGCTGCTTACTATAGACTATAGATACAAAGCTAAGTAATAAAAATATGCTTTTCGCTCTTATCCAAGACTTCAATAGAGGATCAGTGTTGATGTTGTAGTAGAAATTACTGAAAACTGTTAGAGACTACCCAGGAATTTTTGATTTTCAGTGCATACAATATTCAAAAACTTCAGCTTGAGGGGGACTAGTCCCCCTAACCCCTTGGACCTGTACATAAGAAATAAATCCTCAGTTTTGAACATTGTCCGTTGGAAGCACTGAGATATATTTTGTTTTTTGAAATTTATAATGATGAAATCACAAGGAAGAACAGTTCCAGGAATTAACTTATTAGTCAACATGCTACAATTGATTTTTGCTTGGTATATATTTGTACAGGATCTTGCTGCTCACACCAGAGTGACACCCGCCCAGAGGCAGACAGCCATGAGGAAGTTTATCCAAAGTGTCAACTCTAGCCCAGAGGCCAGGGGAGAATTGCTAACTTGGGGTCTGGAACTGGACGACCGCACTGTGCCAGTGAGTACATGTACCTTTCATGTTGGTCAGTCAGTGTCTCTATGGTGCTTGTGTCTGCACCAAAACATGATGACCCTCTGTCTGCATTGTATTGAATCCTGAACAATTTATACTGCTTCAATTATCTTTTATATTGAATGTAAGCAGTAAACTGTACTTTTTAACTTTTCAACTCAAACTTTCTGAACTATCGAAGTATTTTGAATTTAGCTTTGGCTAACGCATTTTGCAAAAAAATGAAAGCGGTCAAACATGTTGCACAAAAAGTAGTATGCTATTAGTTTTACCATCAAAGGGCTGTGGATTTTAAGGTAACAAAAGTTATTTATTTTTTCTGTTCTCATTGATTTAATCTCCCCTCCTATCTTTCCACAGATTAATGGCCGTCAGCTGCCCCCAGAGATGATTGTAATGGGCAGGAAGAAGTTCTCGGCAGGCCATCAGGCAGACTGGTCCAGGGAGGCCACTAGGAATGAGCTCATCTGCCCTGTCAACCTCATCAACTGGGGAATCTTCTATGTGCGCAAGGATGCCTCCAAAGTGAACAGCTTCATCAGCTTTATGCAGTCTGAGACTAGGAACATGGGCATACAGTGCCAGCCACCCTTCAAGAAGGAGCTGGTCAACGAGAGGATAGAGACAATGGTGCAGGAGCTGAGAAACTCCATCAATGACAAGGTGGCTAACACACTACATTCACATGATATGCATTCACAACTTCTTAGTATAGATTTTTACCCATTATTTATGACTTAATTGACATGCTTTTTGTTCATGCATCTTTTTTGTTTTTTCCTTCTGTTGTACTCACTTTTGTGTGTTTATATAGTCAGTGTCATGGATATTAACACGTCATAAATACTTTCAAACCCCTGATTGATCCCTCACTTTTTTCTAGAAATACAAACCAGTGCCTTTCAAGGTGCTTGGCTATTCTGCTTGTTTATTTATATTCTTCTTTTTCTGTTAAGTCAAACCGCAGGGGTCAGTTATTGTGTTTTTTTTGTGTGTAAAAAAAATAATATTTTGCCTATTTTCAATTACTTACTTGATCAAATGTATTTCAGTATTTTAGCGCTAAGTCAGAATGCAGAGGCCAGTTGTGGGTTTGTTTTTTGTTTATTTTAGGGGGTATGAAATGTATACATGTATTGTACACAGTTTGGTGAATTATTGCATACATCACAAACCAATTGATATCCCTTGATTGCCCACATGTGTCATCGAACTGTCTTGTTCCCTCAGGTGCAACTTGTGGTAGTTGTGAACCCAACCAACAGAGATGACCGCTATGCTGCTGTGAAGAAAGTCTGCTGTGTAGAGGCCCCAGTCCCCTCACAGGTAGGTTATGCTCATACACCTGTTTTGTCCTACAAACTTTTGTTATTTATTACCCTGTAAACCAATGATTTACTAGACTAGTAGTGTTTCATTATTCTTTTTAGAGCATTGGACCGCAGTCTTCCAATGACAATGTTGGCATGCCCTTAAAATTCAATGTCCTTTTTAAGTTTATGAAGTCACCGGTTATTTATATACGGCATGATATGGTGCTGTTATAGACAACTATGTATGATGATGTTTGTCCATTGAGTTTCTAGTGGATTACATAGTATTGTGTGTCTTGTGTTCTCTCAAGGTGATAATTGGCCGAACCATCTCGCGGCCTGACAAGATGCGCAGTATAGTCCAGAAGATTGCCTTACAGATCAACTGCAAGCTTGGTGGAGAGCTTTGGGCTGTGGAGATCAATTCTGTAAGAATCTAATATGAGGAACAAAAACCAAAATCTTTTAACGGTATACCCTTATAGGTCTAGAAATGGTCTTAATGCAAAATAATATTGGGGGGAAAAAGGTGAATGCCTGCAGGTGTTGATAAACTAAAACAATGGAATGTCTATCACTAGAACTGAAAAAATAATGTTATGTGTTATGAAGTAAGTCATGCATGGACATAACTCAGCATGACTTGCAGATAAAAGAGACTAAAACTTTGATTATTGTGTTGTGGTGATATTCCCTGATAAAAAAATTAAAAAACTCATTCCCTGTCCCATTAGTTAGCTCAGTCCATTTTATTGCTGATATTGATAGATGTTTTACTTATTGCTTGTTTCAGGCCAATCTGATGGTGGTAGGCATTGACAGCTTCCACGACAGAGGCAAACAGTCCATTGGTGGGTTTGTTGCCAGCATTAACCAAAGGTGCACACGCTGGTACTCCAGTGTCTGCATGCAGAAGCCAGGCCAGGAGATGGTGCATGGACTACAGATCTGCTTCACAAATGCTCTCAGAAAGTTCCACAAGGTGGGTTTGCTGAAGGGAAACTAAGGAAGAATGGGGAGGGGACAAGAGTTCTCTGTTGTAGGCTATAGTCTTTGGATGATTTGACTTCCTGAACTCTATTCTCATGATGATAGCTCCATCTTCTCTTCCTGTTTTTGTGTGTGTTTAAAACAAAATGAAATTGAAGCTGCTGAATTGTAGAGGCCAAGCTTTATTATTGATGAAGACGCTTAACATTAATTGTGCTTGTGCAAATGCTTTTACATTCTTTCTACATTTAGTGTTCGTGTGTTCATCTTCCAGTGATCATTTTCCCTCATAGTATTGTAAACATGTTTTTCTGCTTTACGCTTTTAACCAGTAGATAATTTGTTTCAAGTTTTGAGAAAGTCGATTCTACAAGGCTTCATGCATGCCAGCTGTTATGTTCCACTCTTCACAAAACCACTCACACTGACTGTCCTGTGTTCAGGAGAACCACCAGCTGCCCCAGAAGATCGTCATCTTCCGAGATGGTGTGGGAGACGGCCAGCTGGATGTCCTGGCAGACCATGAGGTGAAACAGCTACAGCGCTGCTTCCTCAGCTTTGGCCAGGAGTACACACCAAAGTGTGCCACTGTCTGTGTACAGAAGAGGATCAACACACGCATCTTCACCAGGGTGAGCACATGCCTTTAGTATAATCAGTGCTTCCAGTCTTCCACAAATTTGCGGAAGTCCACAACTCGATTACGCAATGTAAAAAAAACACAAAATAACTTGCTTCGCATTTCTGCAGATTTCCACAGTTTTCTGCTTGATACCCGATCTGCGGAATTACGGACAGGCCACAATATGTTGCTGAAAATATTGTCTGAAATTATTATCGAAAACGCAAATATTTGGGCACGAAGTTTCCTATTTCAGCGGATTATTTATGTTGCGATGAATGAACGCGACTCTTACTGAGTCCCCCTCACCCCTTGTTAGGGTGCTGCCCTGGATCCGAACGAAAATCCTCAAATTTCATCATTGGCTGCTGGAAGCACTGTTAATGGAAATATGAACTGTATTTTAGTTACTTCTGAAAGTTTAGGGTCTTTCTAGTGTAATTATCTTCCATTCATTAATTTCATTTTTTCAATGATTTTACACCTTTTGACTCATTACATACATTTTTTTATTTTTTACCATTATTGTTGATTGAGAGTAAAGTTCAAAAAGTTATTGTTGGATATTTAGCGCTTTGAGTTCTTAAAGGAAAATGTTGTAAACGCACTGCAACAGTATACCTTGCACAAGGCTGAGATGATCTTGGAATGAATCGGGTCTATCTGGGATATAATTTCCTGTAAATTAGCTTGCTGATTGGCTAATGAGTGTACAATACAAATGTACATCTTTAAATCATTTTTATTTTGGCTGAGTGTTCAATAATGTCCTTTGGCAATATGGACTTATTGTTGTGTATATCGTATATAAATTGGCTATTACTATTATTATTATCATTATTATTATATCCAGGAAAGAGATGGTGGCACTGGCAACCCTGGACCTGGCACCGTTGTAGACCACACTGTTACTCGCAGAGACAGGTAAGTCATTGCTGAATTTTATTGCTTGTCAAGTGTAGAACTTGAGACTTGTTGCTACTAAATCTATATTAGCTCCAGCTGTTGAAACAGAATCAGTCTATCCATTGAGTATGGATTGTTTTGAACTCATCTCTTTTCTTTTTCGCTGGGCCATTTACTCAAGTCATTAAACAGGCTGTAGTAAGATTGCTCTTCCTTTTTATTTTCAATTTTCAAGAATTCTGTGGTAGCATTTTACATTTTTCCCCACACAGATTTCATGTCATTGCCATATTACCTGAATATTATTATTATTAATGTTATTATTATTATATTATCATGTAAGTAAAAGTTGAAGAAACATATTTTGAAGTCTTAATTAAACTTTCCTTAAAATCGTTTTTTTTACCTTCATCCTCCACCCAGCTGTTCACTGCTTTGTTGTGTTCTCCCGGCAGGTATGACTACTTCATTGTGTCGCAGCATGTGCGTCAGGGCACTGTGAGCCCCACCCATTACATTGTGGTTGATGACAGCACGGGTATGAGCCCAGACAGAATGCAGCAGCTTACATACAAAATGACGCATCTGTACTACAACTGGCCCGGTACTGTGCGAGTGCCTGCTCCTTGCCAGGTTGGTCGCAAAACCCCCCCAAGCATTATTATAACCCTTTTTTACCCATTTTGTGGGCCTATGCTGGCTCATTTCTTACAATGCTGGGGAGTTCTTCAGATCCCTCTCTCTCTTTCTCTGTATCTGTCAGTCCTCTTGCAGGATGTTGCCTCTAATCTTTCCTGCGATGCAACGCTCTGTCCTTTGCTATTCTGCCTACTTCTGTAATAGTGGCTGTAAAGTGCTTTGAGCTTGCTGTAGAGCAGGGAAAAGCGCTATGTAAATGCTATCTATTATTATTATTCCTAGCCAGTCCCTTATATCCTGTTCCCATCTTCCTATTGCTCTTCTGCCCTCGATGATCATTTCCAGGGTGGGTTTTTTGTGTGACCAATCCAATCATATTAGTAAAAGCAAAAAGCTGTTTTGGAGAGGCTAGGCACTTGTTTATGCTGGTTTTTCTTCCTGTATTCTTCCAATTTAGCCGCCTTTAACTCTTTGCTATTGAGTATAAGAGCACAATATATCATGTAGTAGAACTGTCAGGAATTCCTTATTTTGTCTGTACTTGAAAAACTATTTTATGCTTATGGGAGTGTGTGGAGGGAGTAATTTACTGCTCTCAAGTGTTGTAGAGATAAAGAAGAAACGCATGTTTGAACTTTTGGTATAATTTCAACATTGAAGATTGTTTGTCACTGTTAAGGCCTGCTCCTTTCCTTAAACCTTCCAATGCCAATGAGAAGATTAGTACAGTTTTAACTCTTTTCATATTATTAAGTTTATGGTTGTTTTTTTTTGTATTCCCCAGTATGCTCACAAGCTGGCCTACCTGGTAGGAGAGAGCATTCACAAGCAGCCGGCAGAGTGTCTCTCAGACAGACTCTTCTTTTTGTAAGCTGTACCAGCCAAGCTCACCCCAGGCAGCAAGCATGGTGCTCATCTCTCACTTGTTGGCAGCTACTTGCTTCAGTGTCCATTTGTTTTAGTGTTTAGGACAATCCGTTATATTGGTTATTTTAGGTCATAAAGTGCTTTTTACTTGTAACTTTTCCATTCATTTTGTTTTAAACAGTTTTGCCATTCTCTTTTAATTTGTGTGTTGAACAATGCTCAGGTCTCTAGGTGGCCTTGTTTTAATTTTAGGTTTTGATGTCCAGTTAAAACTGAATTAATGTCACATTATACAGGATAATTGGTTCAAAATGAATTTTTCAAAAAATAGATGTATAGTTCACTTTTCGTAAAGTTGGCTTTTAGTTTTGGAGTAATGAATGGGTAGATGAATAAAAAATGTTAAAAGTAGTAACGTATGAAAATGTAAAGGCTCTTTTGATGTCTCATTAATATCAGTTAAGTTTTATTGGATCAGAAACATTCAGACAGTGGCTTGCACTCACTAAACAATTGATTAGTTCCCAAGATTTTGATTTTATACTGCTGATATATCTGAGCTTTCCATTTAGATACAAGGCTGAAATAGATTGAGAAGTACTTGATTGGTTAGATTGATACTTGACCCAGTGTTTTAAATGGACATTTTGTGTAGACACAAGCAAACTCCAATTATGTGTTCAAATATTGCTCCTGAGAATGCATTAATTTCATGAACAAATTGATTTCCATTTTTTTAATGAAAAAAAAGTGTTTTATTGCTTTATCTGCAAATTTAAACAAGTCAGAATGATATCAATATTTGTTGTGTTTATTTTTTGTTTCATTATTGTGTACATCCTTGTTGTTTGATAGGGAATAGGTGAACTCCAGGAGAGTGAAACCTATGTTCTGAGACACATCATGTCAGCTTTTTTTTTCTGTTGACCAAGAATTGAATACCTTTCTCATGATTTAATTTGTTGCTGTGTACAATATTGTTTTTCCAATAAGTCCTTTTGTACTTCACACCCTTGATTGGCATGGCAGCCACAAGGCTCGAGCTCAGTGCAAGAGCAGTCAGACATGTATTATGTGCTTTACTTCTTACATGAAGCTTAGTGCCTGAGTGGTTATATACATGTACACAGATGCGGCATGAAAAGTCTGAAGGGCTACATTGCGATGAAACTGTGTCCTCTATACTCCAACTCATGTTTCTTTCTGTTGTTGCATATTTGTTCATCAAATTCAAAGATGTATTTTGTCGGTGGAAAAGCGAAGGACTGTCTGACTGTCCATGATGTAAAATGGTATGTGTATTCAAATGTTTGTATTCAACTGGACTCTTTGTGTTTTCAGTTGTTTCCAACGTCTGAAGCATCTGTCAATTATACATAAGGGCAGGATCCTTGGGCCCTGACTTTGTCTGACTTGATTTATCGAGCAGAACAAGAAACCATCTCTTCCCTTTAATTAAGAAGTGGCCTCACCACATGTATACAATAAGGAGCATCTACTGATTGCTGACATATATCCTGCAGATCTGCCCATGTCTCACACCACTGAGTACCGAAATTTAGCACATTGCTGCAAGTCTACACACACAAGATCAAGAAGCTACACAGGGTTTTTATTGCAAACCCTGTATTTTATTTTAGGAATTGGATGTTTCCTTCATTATTGTTTCGAGGAAAAAGAATGCAAAGTGGTTATATCAGCAGAGGTAATAAATTGGAGGGATGCCTGACTCACCACTGCCCACATCTTGACCCATCAACTTGCTCGCTAGGCTTTCCATTAACAGACCCTGAATCTCATCTGAATCTTTTCAGACCAATTTCAACCTCCTTGAGTCATTCTGGTTTGGCACACACAATAATATTCTGGTGACACAGCATTACTATCAAAGATCCAAACATGGGATCAGAAAGGTATATATGCACAGAACTTTTGGCAATTGAACTTTACTTTTCCCACGCTTTTCATTTATTATTTTATTAATTCTCATTCTCACCTTTTCTTTTTGAGGTTTTTTTTTCATGGCATGTAAGCGTACTTTTTCAATTCTTTAATTTTTTTTATGAATACCACTGTATGTGCTTAACTATTTTGGTTCACATTTCGCGATGAATGCCAAAAGACAACAGCAACAATATCTGATTTTCTGACCAACCATGTCTTTGTCAACTCTTTGCGTAGATGCATTTTAATTTCTGGTAAAGCGAAAGTGTTCCTTGAATTCATTGATTGAGACTATGCTATATCAACAATGCATGGAACAAATCCAATGACACAGTAGCCATCAATTTGTTGGAAGTAAATTTTATTTCAGTGTTTTCATTTTTAAATGTAAAAAATAATCATTACCCTTGCCATTAATATAGTAGGCATCATTGTGGCTGATTAATGAGCCAGCACAACCTGGGGAGCTGATAAAAACACCCTCCACCAACGGTATTTGGGATATGTCTGGTCTATAATTATAATCTGCCTCTACAAAACCTGGCAAGTAAAACACAAAGTGCCTTGGACTGCATCCAAATCCAAGCGCTCTGCTTGATCTGTGGTGGAATTATAGCAAGACCCACCGCTGCTTGTGAAATATACACAAACATCCAACCACAATCCTGAAAACCTGTGCCCTAGAAATTAGAAACCATTGACCAGTATCCCAAAACATGAATCCAGGCCTACATGGACGGATCTGCTTTTAAAGGCACAACCTTTTCAGGTTTCGGTATCTTCCAGAAGTTCCCAGATGGCGAAACCTTGAAGTTCTCAGACTCGTGTGGGACCCACTGTTCAAACTGCGAGGCAGAGGCCATAGTTATCATAACAGCGGTACAACTCACTCACCAACTCTTTGAGACAAACCAAAAGGAAAAGACCAGCCTCGTAATTTTTAGTTTAGCGACTCGATGTCTGTGCTTGACAGTATGAAAAACAAAACATACAGTACAGCAACAATCAACAAGGATGTTTGGGAAGCAGCACAAGCCATACACCACCTAATTGAGTCTCACAACATCCAAGTTACCCTCCAGTGGATCCCTGGCCACACCGACATCTATGGAAACGAAACTGCCAGACAAATCGTAAAGAACAACTCAAAAGAGGATTGGCTAAACAGATGGGCAAGCAGGAAAACTGGACGTGCCATGTTCCTAGAGATG
>JAUELK010248343.1:4348-16858 GCA_031471215.1 Gastropteron pacificum | reverse complement strand
AGGAGGAGGAGGAGGAGGAGGAGGAGGAGGAGGAGGAAGATGATGAAGATGATGAAGTATGAGAATATATATGTTTAAAAAAAAAAAAATCAATAGAAAGTAAAATCAAGAAGAAGAATGAGAAGAATGCGTAGGAGCAGAGTGTGTACAAAACAGAAAAATAGAAGAAAAACACTTTTCAGTAGAATTTGATGAATACTGTTACGAGGAAAGGGATAAAAAACAAAAGAAAACACAGCACGCGGGGGGGGGGGGGGGGGGGGGAATTAACAAAAGGAGATGACAAAAATACATAACAAAGAAAGAAAGGGGGAAAACAAGACTCTTGAAGGCCTGACCTGGTCTCTAATCTTGACTGTACAAGGCAATCTGTTCTCTCGGAAGGCTCTGAAGTTGACATGTAGCTGGTCCCCAGACTTGGTCATAGGGATGAGGTTACCTGCCATCTCCACAAACTGCGGCCGTCCATCTAACACCTGAGGGAGGGGGACACAGGGTAGGTAAACAGAATAAGGTACTGTCATGATGACATGTAATGGTGCAGACACACTGCATTCGCCTTTCAGCCCCAATCACCACCTAAAAAAAAGGTGGCGAAAGTGAAGGGACGAGAGGGAACAGATTGGATTCGTCTCGGTTCACTCTTTTTTAGGTGTCAAATAGTGATATTGTGCATAATCTAAACTGTACTGAGCGCTGCTCTCATACCAACATACTAACAAGATCTTCCACTGTCTATAGTCGGGTACCCATTTTACAACTGGGTGAGGTGAGAAAGTTGTGACAAAGTACTTAATGCAACACAAAACAAAACTTAACCCTTGAAGCTTTTTGGATAGGCACTATAGAAAACTATCACTTTATCACTATTAGTAGTAGTATTACATCAAGACTTGTATGTACCTCAATGTCTCTACTCCGCGCCACTTCAAAGAACTTCTCTTGTTTCTCCAGTGTCTTATCGTCCTTGTCGTCGGTCATACAGAACACTCTGAGCTTGCCCTCCTCTGGGGCCTCTCTCTTGGCAAACACCACAAACTTGGCCATGTAGGGAACAGTGACAGCTTCTTGGTACAGCACAGACGCCATCTGGGCAGCTTCCGCAACATTCTGGCAGTCAATCAGCCAGAACCTACGACACAACGATAGCAATAAATAGGATATACAATACTACCAAATAACACATGATATTCTTCAGTCGACACAACCATTGCAATAATTGTAGGATATACAATTCCAAATAAAACATGATATGCAGCAGTCAATCAGACAGAACCTACGACACAAGGATTGTAATGATTGTAGGATAAATGATAATAATCAGCTTGTGTCTATGACACAACATTTTCAAAAATTATAGGATACATGATACAACAAAGAACATGACGTAAACCTTGAAAGTAAGTCTATTGTTTCAGGGAGACGAAAGAAGAAGAAGAAGAAAGTCTATTGTTGACCCATTCAACATCTGAGTTTATAATGTTTACCAGACTCATCATGCAAATGCAGTTGCCATCCTAGCCAGCCAAACTATAAGAAAAGTGTGTGCAGATGTGTCTTATCATAGTTGTTTTCTTTGGTTTGTGAACATGGTTGGTCAGAATATTATAAAACCAATTTACCCCCCATGGGATAATATAGTATCATCTTATCTTATATTAAGATTATGCCAACTCAATGACTGCATTGCACATAGCAGTTATCTGGTCCGGAGGGGTCCTGTGACTGCATGGCCAATATGAAGGCCCTCCAGTCCCAGGTTGCAGAGTTAGACTGCCATGGCTCTGTAGGTCTTTTTGACTACTCGAAGAGTGAATAACTCATAACTTGTGCCTGGTCGCAACAACAACAACAAATCTTATATTATGACAATAAACATACTGAAGGATTATGAAGATTGGTTGTATTTTCTATGACAAAGGTCTGAGTGGCCCAAGACGTACCTGGCAGAGACTGTGGTGGTGAAGGAGACACAGTCGTCCACCAGTGTCATAGGCTTGGTGTCCGTGTCGTCTTTCCACTCCGCAGAGTCAGCTGGTGGGACATATAGTAAGGCATATTTACAACCAGTTCATAGCAGTCTTCCTGCATTTTCACTATAAGATGCGTCTTCAACAGAGCCCTTATACATGCTAAAACTACACTAATGGCTGTAAGTCGTTACTGGTTATTGTATTTAGTGAAATAAACACATTTGTATTTATGGTCATAATCTGAGCAAACAGTACTTTTATTTTTACGTATACATTTAAGAGAATTGTGTCCTAGCACAGACAAATATGTGCTAATGAAGTACGTAAAACCCACTTGATCAGAAAAGTATGGAAATCTTGGGAGGTCAAGTTTGAAACATTTTCTAGTTTTGTTAATTCTCATCATACTGATAGACTGAAACTTGGTAAACTTTATTCAAAGTTCCAATTTGTATTTGACACTGATTCTATTTGTAGTTGATACATCTCAAAAACATTTATCATCTTCCTCAAGAAGTAGGCTAAATAAATTACGCATTTGAAACCATTCATTATCAAGCTTAGGCATTATGAAACACTTCTGGCATACATACAAGAAGGAATAAATGTGATAGAGTGTCTCTACAATCTATAACAAGCTACTATCCTGATAAACAAAACAGGATTACATTTGTGTATATAATATTTACTTTTCATTGAGAAGTGAGTTTCACGACAGTGATACAAGGAAACTAGGAAAACACAATTACTTGATCCCCTATCCCAACACTTCTTTGAAAAAAGAAAAAACGCATCAATTATCCTAAATACGAATATTTCAAATTCAAAAGAATGATATACTCATTTTTCTAGAAAGAGTGAATAGATGCCAATTCAAAATCTACATCCAGTTTAAAAAAAAAAAAAACCCAAGAAGATGCAGCTCAGCATTCCACATGAACAGTAAGTAGCTTCAAATAAGAGAAAATGATAGGAATACATTTATAATTGTAAAAATTGAGCGCATATATTTATAAAGCACATGTCTTACACTTGAACACGCTCTATTGGGTCTTGTCTCTTTCACCTTGTCATACTACATCACAAAATGTGAGCCTTGTAGTGTTTAAAACAAAGATTGGGACTAAATGATTGCAGAAAATGATTGACTTTTTACCCTAAAAGAGTTACTGGTATATTGTATACTACATATCACTAAATGATCTGACCGTCATTTTGGCTATAAGCACTTCCTTGTAAAATACAATATACACACACAGCTATGGGGTAAGAAGAGTACAAACTTCAATCTCATATTGATTAGTCTTTGTTATACTTTTAAAAAAAAGTTAAATTAGATAAAGGCTTTCGACAAAGGGTATTGGATCAAAATGAAAGTATTGTCATGTTTATAACAAGTTTCAAGTTTATTTGGCCATAAGGCCAATTCGTGACATATACATTGTTATACATAAAATGAATGTCTCTCTCTCCCTCTGTCTCTATAACAAAAATGACACTCGTCTCTTTGTTCTTTCATCATTGAGCATATAACACAAGGATGAGTGCTGGAGCCTGCCTTGTGTCTAAAACCAAAACTGTCAATGTAAAAACCGTATCATTAAAAAATGTTAAGCTTAAAACTCCTATACTATCTTGTCAGCATAAAGTTGTCAAATGGCCCTGAATGGGCTTAATATAGAAAGGAAACCATGCTGTTGTAGTGGCACACACATGCATACACAGGAGTGTGTTTGTGTGTGCATCTATAGGGCTGAGGGATGTGTGCTAACAACTATTGCTACTTTGTTGTGATGAGTGAAAAGGGGGGGGGGGGGGTGAAACGGTGAATCATTCAGTCTGTGCTTGACAAAATGTATACAAGAATGCGCAATGGTTTTCCATCACTTTATTCATATTCTGTAAAGCGATTTGAATTTGAGCAAGAAAAAGTGCTACATAAATCGGCTATTATCATAATTTTTTATTTTTCCCCCCCACATCTTTTCAAAAAGACCTTTCCAATGAAATAAATGATTTTCCAAAAACTGTGTTGAATATAGAATCTCTGAGTGAAAGAAATGAGGTCTGTCTTGACCAATGAATGAAAGCCTAGACTCCAGTATGACAGTTGGGAGATGAACACTCACTTGTGTATTTCCAAACAAGAGACAGTGTCTTCAATGCTTCATTTGTGGCATGGTATGCATAGACTCAGTTTGTTGCAAACAAAAGTGATAAATGTAAAACTGATTTAAACCATGCTCATTCCAGACATATAATAAAAACCATAGAAATACAGTAATTAGGAGATAAATACAAAGATTTACACACTTGACCATTTTTTGGTTAGAAAATATAAGAAATTCTACCCTTTCCTTTTCTGTTTTTTTTATTTTAAAAAGCAAACCGAATTATCTAGAAAGTGGTTTGAAACATAATAATTAACAATACCATGTAAAGATCACTTCCTCTCATTTCAGCTTATGTAGCTCTTGAAATTGGAACCAACGAAAAAAAAAAGAAAAAAGAAAATGAAAAGCCTAGGGCCTATATCACATCCCAATGACTGTTATTTTGTTTTTGTATAAATTTCCCAAACTCAGCATTCATGAGGACATAAACCATGCCACTGAAATTTGAATACACAATGGCTACTTTTATTTTATGCATATTCAACCTTCAATAAACATTACACAAATTAAATACCGAAAACCAACACTAAACTCTACAAAGTCTTGCATAACTGAGAGTAAGGATATGTGAACAAAATAAAATAACCGATAATTGAAAATACAAAGGATTTATAAAGTTGTAAATAATTTAAAAAAAAAATGTTTTTCTTATTACTCCATTAACAGAAAAATATGATCCAGTTATAAAGTATGTGTCATCGTTTGATATTTTTCGGTGTAACTCTAAAAGCTAAACAAGTAAACATATAAGACTATTAAGGAACTGCGAGAAGAGACACAAGTCACACAACACTAATTGATACAATTTAAACTACACACACACAAAAAACAGGAATAATTCACAATACCTAGAATCATCCACCACAGAGTCGTGCAACGATCTATTCAACATTGATTTGGCTCTGCCCACAGCAAGTGAACTACTCTCTGGGCTACACTAGAAGAGTGGTGGGTGGTGAAGTCATAGGAAGGCCAGTGTAAAGTCAAAGAACAAGAACAACGACATGTAAAAGAAGCACAGCAATAAGAAAAGACAAAGAAACACTGTGAAGACAGACAGACTGTCTTGTGTAGTAAGTCAGACGCTGACTGTGGACTTTACCTCTGCCATGAGAGTGATTTCCTACAGCCACCAATGAGGGCGAGGAGGATAGGGGAAAAAATAAGGAAAGAAAACAGCAAATGTAGGTAGGGCAAGAATGGGGCTGGGTCAAAGGGCAATACGATGGGTGGATCAATAGATACTGAAGACTGTGTATCCCTCTTATCAAGTAGGCTGGTTTAAACTTTTAAAAAAAACAACCTACCAAACAATTACTTGTTTCTGTTACTGTATTTGTCGTTGATTTTGTCCATTCAATGCATACAAATAATGCTTCATTTTGTGTTTAGTATCATTCTTTTTCCTCAATAAGATGATTCAGACCAATTTTTCTCTTTCTCATTATGCTCAGATATGGGGGATTTGAGGTTTTCAAAAACCTTCACCAATATTTATTTTTTAAAAACCTAACAAGTTGTGGGGGAATGAAAATGAAGTGAGATTTAATAAGCCAATGAAACAAATGAATCCGGAAGACAGACAAACATGGAGAGAATGAAGAGAGAAGAGGACGAAGAAACAAGTGCAGAGTGTAAAAAGAACATTTCAATGAAAAGTAAAAGATGGGGCAACATCCATGGAAGACTGATCAATGAATAAGAGACAAATATAGCAGCCAAGCACAATGGAGGATGTGGATGAGGAACAGATGAAGCTGTGAATGATGAATTAAACAGTGAATAAATTAAACCGTGAATAAATTAAACCATCGGACTGAGCAAACTTCATACTTAAAAGGTATCAAAGGGTGCGCAAAGAGAATTAAATGATGAAATTTGCCATACAAAATAAATACGACCGGAAAATTCCAACTCAAACAGTGAGAGGAAATAAGTTCTTCTCAAGATTAAAAGGAATCCTTCTTCTTCCTCGTTCTCGATGAATAAAACAAAGACCAAACAAGTATAATTGAAACACCTCTGCAATAGTCTCACAAAGCTGACTGTGTTTACAGATCATGTGCAGATTTCTTAAATGAAATCTTCAGAGACCATTTACTGGTTTCATACTATACATGTATACATGTAGGCCCTGCTCTACTTAGACACCAACCAGGGTCATCTGAAACTGCATGCAGGGTTTGGTGGGATAGATTACATCAATCTACAAGACTTGGTAGACCTTATAGAGCCTTTACGTTTTTCAGCTTCTACGCTTCTAGACATTGTCACAAAAGACACCTGTCATGCTACCAACATGTCTTTTTTTCCACAGTACTTCTTCCCACCACACAGAGTAGATGCCTGTGTGTATGGTATGAGCTTTATCAGGTTCGACACTTCTCCAACCTCACATTTGTTACACACAACTATACCCTTCTTCTTACACAATGGTCACACTAATGATGGAGACAAGGGTCCACACAACGACCGAGGACACCTGAACTGAATTTGACATTCTAAACTCTTCATTCAATCTGAGATCATTCAGTTGCTAATCTAAAACACTTTTCCACTGCCATTTTGTCAGTTTTTGCTCCTACTTCTCATTCTGACAAGATAAAACCTTTGCAAGAAGTAAACAAGCTTTCAGATAATCTGATTATTTCTTTCTGTTGAAGGAACAAATAATTAGGATGGAATACAGATATCGACTGTGGATCTATTCCATGTTGTTTCGATCAGGCACTAGGTTTGCATAGTATACTTTCATGTGGCCTCATAGACCACAGAGCTTTCCATCAACTAATAGATTGACTCAAATAGCTAAATGGGGAGTAAAAGTGACGAAGTTAGTCTATCCAAACTTTGTACAGGGTTCATAGTTCAAACACACATAGAGGAAGCCAGACATCAACACTGGAAGGACAACAACGAAGGAACAGGATGGGGAGATATCATGGGCGGTCTTGTCTTTACATTGGTGGTTACAATCAGTTAATGATGATTACTCGGAACAGATTTCTTCAACATTATAGAACGGCCAAGTCCCTACAGTAAAAAATTATTGGAAGAGATTACTACATACTAGTTCATAGCCTAAAGTTAAGGTTCAACAACAGACCATGTAATAAAGATAAGAGGGGATGATTTTTGTTTGTTCTGAAAACAAAAATAGAAGGGTGAACAAAACAGTGGGTTGAACAAGAAAGAAGAACCTTTCGCAAATGTGGAGATGTACATTCACTGAAGGTAAAAAAAAAGCAAATCGAGAGAGAGAGAGAGAGAGAGTGAGAGAATGAGTGAGAGTAGAGAATGCAGGAATAGATAAAGTAGGAGGAGTTATGCAAGAGCGATTCTAAATGAATATGTAAATATGAAAACAACAAGGAGCAGCGTTGGCAACCAAGCATGAGAGCCCCAAAGTGGCCAAGCAGCATCAGCGAGCAGCTAGCCAGGCCGGGAAGCAAACTGAGGACTGCATACACGAGTCAGGCTCAAGCAGACCTACCTGACAGGCTGTACAACAGGCGCAGTGTCGGCCGGTCCTGACCATACTGGTTGATCATGCCTTTCTGGGCGGCCCGCGGCACTGGAATGGTCAGCGTTATGGGTTTGCGAAACTTGCGGCAGCGTGGCTCGATGGTCACAATGGGGCTGACCGCCACACGGTTGCCTAGCAACTTAGCCACCAGTTCTGGGGCAATGGGCTGAGCCTGAGGGGGGGGGGCAGCAGTGGTTGTTGTGGGGGGAAGAGGGGGAGGGGTGGGTGGGGGGTGGGGAGAAAGAGACACAAAGACACCATGACTGTCTGGTCTCAGCACACACACACAAACTCAACTCACATACGCACACTCTAGTTCTACACACTACACTCACTCATAAATACATTGTACCAAGAGAGATGATGTGGTCAAGATTAGATAGGACAAGGTGAGCGGGGGCTACAGGTCTTGACGGATGAACAATGAATCTTGGCGGAAAAGACACACATATCCAGTCTGCATAGGTCTGAGGTCTTATCCTGTCATTCATGAATGTCTTCACAGCTTTGTCTTCATCACTGCAGGGTCACACCACTGATGAGATAATTCAGCTTTTCCCTGTTGACTCAGCAAGCAGATACGTCCGTACAAGCTAACACTACTTATACGTATTCTTGGTGTCTTGAGAGGCAGCGTAAGCTTGATGGTATCCTCCACATTCCTTAGTGACCAGATGATGTACCCATGTAGGGTTTTTTCTTGAACATGGAACCAATTTCTCCTTTACAAAAAGAGAACTTTGGTATGTGTCCATATGCACTATAAGACACTGATAGAAAAAAATCAGTGTATTCAACAGTGCTAGGTTACTTTATACAGATGGTCAGTATTGAAAGAGTTGAGGAAAATTGCAGAGGAGGTGAGTATTTGAAGAAATTGAGTATTCAACCATTGAATTTTGTTTCTTGTCTGTGCATACACCTTAGATAAATCAAACAGCAATCTTAGTGATTGAGTTGGGATTTGTAATGATGTCGTAAGGACCAAATTATGGCAATATGAATGAATGAGATTGTTGATGTAAAGAACACTGAAAGGTGTGAGCACAGACTTCATAGCTGATTGTCATGAGTTGATGGACAGTCTCTATGAATATTTACACACGTGTACAACTACGCGCATTGATTATCTTCAAAGATGCACATGAACATTTCACTACATTAAAGCACAAAACATGTTAGGCCAAATATTTACAGTATGTACAAATATCTTGATTCACGTTATTTCATTGCTTTCACTCCTTGCAGTCATTCTAATTTCCTTTCTCAACACTGCAGTAAGGCATAGAGTGAGGGAAAAAACCCAAACAATCTCACATCTCGAGCTCACACGAATGTCCATACATTGTACACAGGGCTTGATGGGGTAAATATCCTAACTTACTGGTGGATGTACAGAGAAAATGTGATCACAATGTAACACAGATACGTCTTCGTCACGTTTAGACAACATGATGAATGGTGAGGAATGATTAGATGACAGCTCAACATGGCACTGGCAAAACAGGTGAAAAGATTATCTTATTTCAAGGAACAACTCTGTACATTGCATGCAGTGATCAAAGGAATAATGACTGGGTTAAACACATATCATATTAAAAACCTGCGCCTACAAGGAATGTATATGTAATCCTTTTTGTCCCTTCTTAGGAAAATGTTCCCAAGGAATGTATTTGTAATCCTTTTTATCCCTTCTTTGGAAAATGTTCCCAAGGAATGTATTTGTAATCCTTTTTGTCCCTTCTTTGGAAAATGTTCCCAAGGAATGTATTTTTAATCCTTTTTGTCCCTTCTTTGGAAAATGTTCCCAAGGAATGTATTTGTAATCCTTTTTGTCCCTTCTTAGGAAAATGTTCCCAAGATTGTAATCCTTTTTGTCCCTTCTTTGGAAAATGTTCCCAAGGAATGTATTTGTAATCCTTTTGTCCCTTCTTAGGAAAATGTTCCCAAGATTGTAATCCTTGTTGTCCCTTCTTAGGAAAATGTTCCTTAGTGTTATCAGCTCTGCTTTTTCCCTGAAGCCAACACGCAGTCGGCACAAGAGCAGCGGCTATCGGACACAGTAAGATAAACGTTCAGAGGACATGGTGAATACAGAAAGGGTGACTACTTTGCACATAAATAAAGAGGTTACATAGGTGACCGTTTGAGCTGTTAGGAAATGGACCAATACTTCATTGTATGCAGTGACCATGTACATCAAGTCAGCTTCAAACACCCACACACACACAGACTGACTGACAGACACACTGACAGACAAGTCCTGTCCAAGGGTGCAGACACAGTGATCAGTGAGTGTGCTGTGTACACAACTGGCATAAAGTCAAACATCTACAACACAAGGGGAGTCATTCGGAGCTAGCGTAGAGACCAGGCCGCTTCACTAAGAAGAATTTCTCATCCCGACTTCACTCTAAAGGAGGTGTACGGTGAGAAAGGCTGATTTTCTTTTGAAAGTGTGAAGTACAAAAATTTTAAAAATGACAAAAATTGCAAAGGTCTCCCGACAAAATTGATCATGCTCACAACACATCCTGGCTAAACGGAACGACTATCACAACAACGACAAAAGATGATGATGATGAAGAAGATGAGAATGTGTAAGCACACAGTCATCTGTCACAAAACAGAAAAGAGGAAGGCTATTGCATCTGTTAGCTGGCCACCAGTGGGTGGGGCGGTGCTACAGGTCTTCAAATGTTACCCGCTTGGCCCTGCGCCCTTTAGGAGGCTAGGATGGAAAACACAAAGGTGCAATGGGGGTCAGACAACGGACAAGCTTTGTCTTTCATCTATGTTACCAGCCTGATTTTGATAAGTGAAGAAAAAATTAGAAATAAGGAAAACAGGCTTCATAGGATAATTTGAATTTGTGAAAAAAAGTCTTGTTTACTTAGTAAAAAATAACAGAAACAATTGAGAATTATGTTCTTAAAAAAATAAAAATACTGATATTTAAGAAAAAGCTTGAAAAAAAGGCAGGGGCAAGGAGGGGGGGAAAGCTTTTAGATCAATGAGACTGACGGCTAGTTTGTGTGTATAATGAGATAATGAGAGTGAAAACGTTGTATGATGAGAAATGTTCACTGCATGCAGTGTTAACTATGTGACAAAGTGGAAAAGGTATCATATGGTCATGATTTTGTGCGAGTGAGCTGTGAGATAGCAATAACAAAATATATGGCCAATTACAACAAAGCCTCGAGACACTGCTGAGGGAAAATTCAACATCTCAAACATCTTAACTATTCAAAATTATCCAGCATTAATCCCATATAGATTGCTGCAACTCCCCAGTCTTTATAAGAAATTAAATATACAGTATCACCAAAGAATGTGAATGGGGCTTGAAGAAGAATCCTAAGCATTATCACTATTAAATCAAATGATTCCAGGCCTTTGTTCCACAAAGAATCTCGAGGCATGTCAAGCGAGTCAAATCAAATGACATGTAATGACCTACAGAACTGCATCTGGATTCTGAAATCTAGACTTGAGCATCTCTATGAACTTTTGATTCTGGCATCACTGGGTCACAGTGCAATACCGTTAGGATTTACGACTGCTAGAGCGATAATACAGAAAGGTACAATAGATTGACTAGACTTGAGCGAGGCGCCGGCTGACCTTTCCCTAATCTACCCCCACTGTGTCCTGCCTGCACCGCTCGTTGTCATGTGTCTCCATACAAACAAACACTGGTTAAAGGTCACAGGGGGAGCCTGGCCTAGTCTGCCCAGTAAAGGTTATCCCGGCCAAAGTTACACAGGGGCCATTGAGTGTCCATCATGACAGATGGTTGAACAGGGAAAATAGTACATAATAAATATTGAATCGTTCAAATCCCCCTAAATCAATACAAATTATGTGATCCCACTTAGGGCTCAAGGAATACATTTTCACAACTTTTGACTGATGAATTTCAAACCGACTGTTAAAGCTTGTCTTCAATGTAAAATAGTGAGGATTGTTGGGTGCTTAGGATGGAAGACAAACATTTAATGGCAGATTTCAAAATTAGCTGAGTCTGTCCTTTTCTCCAATAGGCAATCCTCACCCCCATCATCATTTAAACAATGGTTAGAACTTTACACTTCTATATTTATGATATAGTCTTCCAGTGAGTGACACATTCAATTATTTTCCCCCTCTCATCCATCCTACTTTGTCATTGATCATGAATTGACACAATTCTTTCAAAGAATTTTGAACAAAAAAAGTAATAAAAACTAAATGTAGGTCAAGTGGTGTGTAGGTCAGTGCAAATACGCACACACACACACACACACACCACAGAGACACATGACAAGACTTATTATTGGACTTGAAGCTCACCTGCAGGCCAATGGGTATGGGGCGGGTGAGGGTGCCCTCTGGGAGCACCGCCTGCACCTGTGGCACCACGTTAGAGCTGAGGACACCGCCCTCCATGCCGATCACTGTGCTCTCCTGTTTGACGCGTGTCACACGAGACACCAGGGCAAAGTACATGGGCAGGTCGTCAGTCAGGATACGCTTGATCCTCTTGGCACTCAGCTCCTCTTCGGGGTCCAGCTCTGTATCACATAGTGTAACAATGAATGAATGTGTGGCAAGGCAAACATCTTCAACAATGAATGAATGTACGACAAGGCAAACATCTTCAACAATGTATGAATGTACGACAAGGCAAACATCTTCAACAATGAATGAATGTGTGGCAAGTCAAACATCTTCAACAATGAATGAATGTGTGGCAAGTCAAACATCTTCAACAATGTATGAATGTACGACAAGGCAAACATCTTCAACAATGTATGAATGTACGACAAGGCAAACATCTTCAACAATGAATGAA
>JAUELK010248342.1:6140-26272 GCA_031471215.1 Gastropteron pacificum | reverse complement strand
TATGCAAGTGCCATGAAAAATAGAAAAATACCCAATGAATTGTTCATAGCTGATACATAATATAGACTATGCCACAATGTGTCCTGGTATCTTAATGATTTTGACAATTCAAAGGAAGATGATAATGACAAAGATGATGATACTGATTATTATGATTTGAAAAACACATAACAATGATATTGAAGATAACTTTTCATTGCCTATTTTAAATAAAGATCAGAGCATAATCAAACATTGTTATGCAAGTGCCATGAAAAATAGAAAAATACCCAATGAATTGTTCATAGCTGATACATAATATAGACTATGCCACAAAGTGATTACATTGTTGCTTCAGTGAGAGAGAAAAAGTTAGTATTATTTGGCTATGGAGAAGGAGAAACAAATGGTAAAACTTTCTTGTATAGAAGCACACCAGTTTAATGATTCAAATGTTTCTCTGTGGGAAACACATTACATGTTTAAACATTTTTCTTTTTTTAAAGAACCCTGTACATCACCTATAAAGTCTATTTGACACTTAGTAGTCACCATCAATACCCATTCCACACACACAAAATGTTAATCCCCCCAGTGTTCAATCAAAATTTTAATGTAGAATTTTATTTTTGTCCACATTTTTTTCTTCTAATAATTTTCGTTTGTTTATGTTTTCGGTTAAAAAGTCATCTACCAATCAGAAGTTTTGTCACTTAGTTTCAATCAAATGATAGGACTGTTGAAATGGAATTTTTTTAAAAGTTGGTGCTATTTCTGCCTATACCTTAGCAGTCCTTTGGCAAATGGGGCTTAGTCTTCTAGTGCAGCATGGTCAGTGAAAACAAGAATTGTTTGTTAAATCTCTCAGGAGGTGTCTTTGTCCTATCCCCTCTGGTGTCCATCCAATGGTGTGCAAGTCATGTCTAAATCAGTCTTCATTGACACATTCAAGGATTCTTACGTGTTCATTCACTCTTCTATCAACACCTGTCATTCCAATGCCATCCTTACTTCTTCTTCTTCCATGTCCTTGTCATCATCTCTGTCCCTGTGAGTGTCTGACCCTCATCGACTCTTTACGCAATCATGTGTCCTCACGAGTTTTCATGTACTGTCCCCTTCTTGTCTTGATGGAGAATGAAAATGGAGAAAAATTCACTTCTTATTACAATTCTACTCTGCATACGTTTTTTCCATTAAGAAAAAAAAGACATATATTGATATGATTAGAAAATACAGCTCTATTGTAGTACCGAAGTATCTGCCCTCCTTCCTTTTTCTCTATAAAGCAGACACAACTATTTTCAATCCACAGATTTCTGACAGGCGTCTCCGACTGTTCAAAGAGAGCCTAGGCCATCAGGCCAGCGGGCTCTCCCGCGACGGCTCGGCCACAGAGAGCAAGCGGTTCAGACGCCAAGACGGCTCTGACAATATCCGCGATGAGTTGGACCGTCTGAATCGTGCGTACATGGTGATGGTGGACTGGGCGCACACGCGCCTCAGACAGATCACAGAGATTCTAGCTGCACAGGGAGAACTACAGGTCAGGCTCTCACTGATTTCTATTGTATGCGCTATGTCATCCCTTTTCAGGGAAATTTGCCGTAGTGTTATGAGTTCCGCTTTTCTCTGAAGTTAACACACAGTTTCTACAGAGCAGCGCCTATCGGACATTTTCTTTTTTTAGGGGGACGAGGGGGTTATGATATGGCTAAGTTTTGCCCAAACAGCAACCGTAACTGGCCTACTCTTCATCGGTTTCAAACGGTCAAGGGATCTTTAACATGCACACGGGACCTCCAAGTTTATCGTCCTTATCCGAGAAGACTAGGTGCTCGGTCCCACTCATCAAGTAGACCGGGGGCTGAAAAACACTCTAATTGGAGTACCAACTTTGAGCTTGATTGAATCTTGTATAGATGCAATTTCCAATTTCTGTTTATTTCCCTGGAAATTGCTACCTTTAAACAGACATTCCTCAGTCATTATTTGACTTCCATCTATTATGTACGGTCAATGCCTGAAAGTGAGAGAACTCTTTCTAGTGGGGGGAAAACTTGTTTTCAAAACACAGTGCTTCCACAGCATTTAAACTTGTTGTAGAGATCTACTACAGAACAAACAGAGCTTTTTACTGACTAGATTCTCTGCTCTGGAATCTTTTACTTTGTCACCACAGTTTTCTGGTTAAACATTGAGTATCATTTCATTTGCACATTTTTGTAAACTATAAATTAATTCAAAAATACTTTAGTTACCATGCCATAAGCTGAATGTACCAAACAACTGAACATTCTGTATTCTAATAGGGATTTATTTTTGTGTCACAGAATTCCACCTTTCAGAATAAAACATATTTCTTTTTATCAAGCTGTTCAGTTCTAGCTATTAAATGATTTGCTTCTTCTATAGATCAATATTGATCCTTTCTATAAAATGATTTGTAACAAAGTACCTTTTCAAAATGCTATGAGGGCTGTGCGATGGCCGAATGATTAACACATTGGGTTGACATGTTTGGTCTTCAAGCGGACAGGACGGGTTCCAATTCCGATGAGGCCATTCTGAACATGGGTCGAATGGGCAGCTTTTATAACTCTCAACCCCCCATCCATATGAGAAAGATGTTAAAACATAGGTCCCACCTCTTATATGATCAAAAAGGGTTGCTAGGGGTGTGAAACTCACACTACAACAAAAAACGGTAACAAAAATGGTTTGATCCCGAATTGAAATCTAGTCCCTAACCAATGTTGTCCCTGTGTGTCCCATTCAGTTCCAGATTGTGATTGATGATGAGATCCCCTTACTGCGGACATTCCGGGCAGAGCTGGCCAAGCGTTCCTCCATGCTGGTGGATGAGGACATGCTGGAGTACTTCAGCCAGCAGTTTGATGGACCCACACCCTCCCACCTCAGCCACAGCACCACACAGAACACATCCTTCACCAGCAACACCACCTCCACCATGACTCCAGATTCCACCATGACGGCAGAAATCAAACGAATGCCTTCCTCTGCACCACGGCAGAATGCGACCGATGAGCTGAAGGTTGCCACAAGCTCACAGCAGAACAGGAAGAGTCTAACTGAGCTTTCAATGACTCTAAAAGCTCTAGAGACAACCTCATCTACGACAGAAGTCACCCAGTCCAAAGTGACCTCCACCTCAGTGGTGGTAGGACCCAAGCTGAAGGCCCAGCAGCAAACAGTGATCACAGTGCAGAAAGAAGAAGTGGCCCCGAGAGGCCAGATCCTGCATGTGACCGCTGTCCTGAACCCACACACCACAGAGAGAGTCACCCTGATGGAGGCTTTGAGAGTTGGTCTGATTGACCCCAAGACCAAAACATTTGTGGACCCAGCATCCCGGCAGAGACTGTCCCTGGCGCAGGCAGCCAGGAAAGGTTACGTTGACGAGGTCCTCCACAAGCAGCTCACCTCTCCCTGTGGAATGGTGGACCCTGCCACAGGGTCTGAACTCTCCCTGCTGGATGCCATCCAGAAGAAGTTGTACAACCCCCAGACAAACTTTATCTTAGACAGCACCACAGGCGAACATGTGTCTGTGGCTGAGTCAGTGGCCAGAGGGATCATCTCAGAGTCTTGTTCCAGACTTCTGGCAGGAGAGTCTGTCCACCTGACCTCCATCACTCACACACAAGCTGTCTTTGCCAACAGTGAGCCTTTGAAACTGGAGTCTGGTCTCAGCCTGGGCAAGGTGCTAGAGAAAGGCCTGTACAGTGAGATCACAGGCAAGGTGAATGACCCCCTCACTGGGGTAGACCTTAGCATCATGGAGGCTGTGGAGAAACAATACATCCAGCCCAACTTCCAGGAGGTGGAAGACCCCACCTCTGGACACTTCCTTACTCTGACCGAAGCTGTGTCATCTGGAGTAATAGACCCATTCAAGGGCACTTACAATGATCCATCAGGCAGAGAGAAACTCCCTCTGTCTATTGCATCAAAGAAGGGATTTGTCAAAGCAGCGACTTCTCTAGCAGACATTGTATGTGACGGCCACCTGACAGAGCAAGGTCTGATCTATGACAAGGTGTCTGGTCAGGTGATGCCACTGTCCGAGGCAGTGGCCACTGGGGTGGTCAGCAAGGATAAGAAGTGCATCCTAGACCCAAAGACAGACAACACGCTCTCTGTCACTGAGGCTACCAGGAAGGGAATCATGACACCCACGGGAATGTTTGTGGACCCTAAGACCAACAAGTCCCTCCAACTGCTGGATGCTGTCCAGAGTGGAGTCATCAAACTGGTACGAGAAGATGTGGAGTTTTCTCGCACCGGTGTGAAGGACCCCAGGAGCAATGAAGTCGTGACACTATCAGAGGCCCTGAAGAGAGGCATAGTGACACCTCAAGGCACCTATGTGGACAGCCGCACTGGAAGAGAGATGACTTTCCAACAGGCAGCCAGCTCTGGCCTCATGGATAGGAACTTGGTGAAAGACCTCAATAAGCCCACAAGTTTGCAAGACTCTACTGGGCGTAATGTTTCAGTGGCGGAGGCTATGCAGAAAGGTGTTCTAGACACAGACACTGGGTGTGTACAGAACCCTAAGACCAAGGAGCGTATGACCATGCAGGAGGCCACCAGTGCAGGCCTGATCAGTTCTGGGGACTCCTCCAACATCTTGGGCCTCATCTCCCCCATGATGACGTCCACCACAGTCCTGACACAAGTCCAGCCTGAGCCCAAGTCTGCTGAAGCCTTGTCTGTCACACAAGCCAACTCACAGGGATTCCTAGATCAGAACGCTGGAGTCTTCACAGACCCCCTCACAGGCAGGAAAATGTCTGTGGAAGAGGCAGTGCAGAAGGGGCTCTTGAAAAATCTGCCACTGGACTGGAAGAAGACATCTGACTATGATGAAACTGATACAAGAAACATTGTCACCTCTTCCTCCCAAACATTCATGACAGACACCACGGGTGACCAAACCAAGACCATACCCATTGAGCCTGGCTCTAAGAAACTGGAGTCTAGTTACATCACAAGGACAGACAACCAGTATTCCTTCACTACCACCACCATTGCAAAGCCTTTGTTGATGCAGTCTGTCATTTCTGAGACCCAAGAAATCAACCTTTTGTCTGTGACTGACCCTAGAACAGGACGGAATCTGGATGTGGAAAATGCCATCAAGAGGAGACTTATCAATCTAGAGACTGGACATTATACCAATCCTGTCTCAGGAGAAACAATGAGCATCAGCACAGCTATTGAAAAGGGTTTTATCAAAGCAGAGCAGGTGCAAGGGGGAGCCAGAGGGGATGAAGCAGCCATGAAAGACACCAAAGCCTTCTGCATTGTAGGAGTGCTAGAGCCCAGGACAAAGGAGCGACTCACCGTTGGCCAAGCCATGAAGGATGGAATCCTAGACCAGGAGAAGGGAATTTACAAAGGCCTGGATGCCTCAGGTAGGCCTGTGACTATGAAGATCAGTGAAGCCATCAAACAAGGCCTTGTGCTTGTAGAGGACATGGACACTGCAGATTTGAGTCCTGATGCCATGCTGAGAGAGACAAAGTCCTTTGTCCTGAAAACTGTCAAACACCCAATCACAGGCAGACATTTGAACATTGCCGATGCCATAGCTGAGGGAATCATAGATGAAAGTGGGGGTTTCTATGTTAACACCAAGACAGGACAAAGAATTCCAATTGACGAGGCGATTGAGCAGGGACTCATCTTCGCTGCCACAGTATCTGTTAAGACTGATGTTGATGAGGACGTTAACAAAATCACCACCACCAAGCTGTCCAACCTGTCAGTGACTGCTGTGGTCGACCCACGCACCAACCAGCTCATCTCTGTAAGCAAAGCTGTGGAGGAAGGAATCCTGGACCAGACCAGAGGTGTCTACATCAACCCACAGACTGGAGAGTCCATCACTCTCAGCGATGCCATTGACAAACGCCTAGTCTTGGCGGAGAGCCCAGAAGCACGGTCAGATGACCCTCTAGAAAAGGCTGAAATCTCCAGCATTCACATCACTGATGAGCAGGAGTCCTTTGAGGCTATGGTCATGGAGGACGTTCACTCTGAGACAATGACCATGAGCATCAACAGTGTAATTGACCCTGCCTCCATGGAGATGATCTCCTATGACAAAGCAGTAGAGCAAGGAGTGCTGAACCTACAGAAAGGCCTCTACAACAACCCTGTCACTGGAGAAACAATGCTGATCACAGCAGCAATGGAGAAGGGTTTGATCCATGGAGAAATCACATCAAAGAAGAGAGAAGATGACGTGCTGAGAAGCTCTGTGACTGCTGCAACCCCATCAGTGCCAATCAAGGACATTACATCTGTCATGGACCCACGCACTAAAAAAGAACTATCCTTGGACAAAGCCATTAAAGAGGGCATAGTCAATCTGGATAAAGGGACTTACTACAATCCTAAAACTGGAACAGAGATTTCTCTAACCAAAGCCAAGGAGTTTGGCTATCTGCTAGAATCCAAGCATTCCACAGCTGCACAGTTGGAGCAATCTATGGAAGAGGAAAATAAATTGGAGGCCCAGCTGTCCACTCCACGCATTCCTAAAGAGTCGCAGAAGCCTTGGTCTAAAGTGGACATGGAGCTACAAAAGACAACCACCCATGATGACTCCATGGACAGTGTCACACTAGCCAAGGAAATGTTACATTACTCTACAGAAGTGGAGAAAGACACAAAAGACATTCCAGTCGGGAGGTTAACCCCTTCCAAAACTACAAAGGCTGATAGCAAACCAGACTCTCCCGCCACAAAGACAGCATCACTGACAAGGAAAAGCCCAGAAAGCCCAGAGCATGTGAGCAAAGTGCCCCAGTTGAGATCTGAGCAGGGCATGGCATTCAGAGATGCAGTGAAGCTAGGCCTAGTGGACACCAGCACAGGCAAGATCAGAGACCCAAAGACAGGAGAGAACCTGACCCTGCAGGAGGCCATGCAGAGAGGTGTCATAGACCCAGACCTCCCCGCACTGGAGGAGCCAGACTCTGGCAGAAGCCTCACTCTCAGGGAATGTATTGCCAAACGCATTGTAAACCAAACCCTTTGCTCCATGGATTCAAAAATGGCAGAGATGGCTGGATTTAGTGACAGTGCATTGCCTCAACATCCCAAAGGCTCTCTGCCATTGAACCTGATTGATGCTGTATCAGCCGGATTTTTTAACTCAATCACACGCAAATTCCTGGAGCCTCAGTCAGGCCAGCGGTACAGCTTGCAGGCAGCGTTGAACCAGGGTATCTTGGACGGAAGCATGGTTCTGGTGAAAGATACAGCTGCCAATGAGTTCATTCCTCTCAGCCAGTCCATGAAGAAAGGTCTTATCAATGGCACAACTGCCGAGGTGTATGACACAGCCAGCAGGAAAACTGTCGCCCTTCCTCTAGCCATAGAGTTGGGACTGGTTCAGAACAAATTTGACCTTGAAACTTCCACCATTATTGACTCTAGTGGAGAGAAGATTCCTCTAAGACAAGCCATAGCAGAAGGCAACATCCGGCCAGACAGTGTGGTAGTGCTAGACACAAGCACGGGTGAGCAGGTGACCATGGACACAGCTCTGAGGAAAGGCTTAGTAGACAGGTCAGGAGCTGTAGTAGACAAGCAGACTGGCCAGAAGATGTCACCCACAGAGGCACTCAAGATGGGTCTCATGGCTGTAGCCGGTGCCCCAATCATGGCTGGCATCATGGCAGTGGAAGCCATTAAGGAGAAGACTAGAAGTTCCAGAAAGGAAACTTCTCCTTCACATGGTCGGTCTTCACCCATCAAGTCTTCAACATTCACAGAAACTGTAACAGAAGAGAGCCGTACTGCCTCTTTTGATATGTCTAGAGCTGACAAGACATCAACACCAACCAGGGGTAACTTGACTGAGACAATTGCCATCAAGGTGGACCCAGACAAGTCTGTCCAGGATCGATTAGACTCTATTTCAAGAGCCCTCGACTCTTCTATGGACAACCGTAACATAGGAGACATCAGTCATGACAACTTTGATCTGCTTCCAGAGTCTCCATATGCTGAGTCCACATTCTCGTCACAGAGAAGTCCCCGGGTCTCTGACGTTGAGTTCTCGAGGCCTCACACCACCCAGACTGTGGAAACCTTTGAGAGCACGAGAACTGAACATGGAGGGGTCAAGACTGAGACCAAGACTTTCCACCAAGCTAGCATCAAGAATGTCGAGATCAACTGGGAATCTGGCACTGTGTTGAACAAGATCACTGGAGAGAAGATGAGTGTGCTGGAAGCAGTGCAGAAAGGACTTGTAGACTCTGACGTGGTGGAGGATTTGGCCATCAGGTCCGCCACTCCCAACCAGCACACACCAGAGATTCACATCAACTGGGAGACAGGCACAATATCTGACCAGTCTGGCGGGCAAAACTTCAGTGTGGACAGAGCTCTTCAGGAGGGGCTGATTGACCGTCCAACAGCTACTGCCCTCATGTCTGTGACAGAAAGCACAACCAACCTGGCAGGCCCACATCAGGAGCATGTAGCAGTTTCTACAACAAAGCCGTACACTCTGAATGCTGCTGTCAAAGAGGGAAGATTCATCAATGAAACTGGACAAATCATCGACCCAGCCACAGGGCTCAGAATGTCAATCCGAGAGGCTGTGAGCCGTAACATCATTGATAGCCAAGAGTCAACCATCATAGACCCATTCACAGGGGTCCCAACCTCGGTACAACATGCCATTGAAAGTCAAGTACTAGATCCACTACGCGGAGAGATTGTGAACAAAGCCACCCGAGAAAGAATTCCCTTGCAAGAGGCAAGCATGCAGGGCTTGATACCAGATGGCACTGACAGGATCCAGACTGAGAGAATAAAGAGACAACTGACTCTGAGAGATGCTGTTGTCAAGGGTCTGGTTGATGAAGACAGAGGAACATTCACTGACCCCAACACTGGAGAAGTAATGTCTTTGACAACTGCAATTGACGCTGGTCACATTCTCCCACCTGGCTCCAGTGGTCCACCAGTGGCACCAAAACCCAAGAGCCCAGTAAGGCAAGTTGTCAATGAATCTGTGACAGTTGTTCATGAAGAATTTACAAAGAGGAGGAATCTGGACAAACCCAGTGATGATAGTAACCGACTGTCATTTGCTGAGGCACTTGACAAAGGCTTCATCAACCTTGAGAGCCAGCAGTACACAGATCCTTCCTCTGGCAACAGAGTGGCCCTCCTGGATGCTATCAGGGACCAGATCATTGATACAAGCACTCCAGCAGAGTCACAACAAGACAGTGGCATGAGTTTGTCCAAGGCCATAGAGGATGGAGTGTTTGATGATAACAGAGGTGTGTACAGGGATCCAAACACTGGGGCAAACCTCACATTCCAGCAAGCCGTGGACTCTGGTAAACTGGACAAAAGCTTCACAGTGTATGAGGTGAAGACAGGAGAAATCTACACCTTGGAGGAAGCCATAGAGGAGGGGAAGCTGGACCCCCACACTGGGCGTTATATTGCTGAAGAAACTGGCAAGAGCATGACCCTGAAAGACGCTGCCAAGATGGGTGCCCTAGCAATTGTTGGAGCCCCTGTTGCCGCTGCCATGGCTGCAAAGGATGCTCTAGCCTCCCTTAGGAAAGACAAGAAAGAGATGAGAGCTCTTCCACAGGAGTCTGCTCTCCCAGGTCTCTCCTTCCAGGCCACAACAGTGAAACAGCTGTCCCCAGATGTCCTGGAGGTGACACAGTTACATCAAACCACACCGGACTACGACCCATCTGAAGCCATGAGTCTCTTTGAGGCAACATCAAGTGGCTATCTCAACCCCAGAACTGGAACCTTCAAAGACCCCAACACAGGCAAGGAAATGGCAATCAGTGATGCCATCATGGAAGGCTTGATCAAGAAAGAATCTGCTACCGTGAAAGATCCTGAAACTGGCAAGAGAGTCAATCTGGAGGATGCTTTGAGAGAAGGAGTCCTTGATGACAATGGCCATTGGGTGGACCCAGCAACAGGCAGGGCAAAAAGCTTGGAGCAATGTGTTAAGGATGGCACAGTACAAGAAACACCTGCCCAACCACAGGAAGGTGTGAATGTATTCTCAAAGTCTACAGAGAAGATGAAAATAGGCAGTGTATATGACCCACTGGCCAAGCAGAGCATATCACTTGAAGAGGCCATCAGAAGAAACATTGTCAACCTGGACGATGGCACATATGAGGACTTGATCACTGGGGAAAGTTGTACAATTCCTGAGGCTGCCAGAGAAGGACTTATCAGTGCTGTTATGCTGGACAAAATGACCACAAAGGAAGAGCTCAAGGCTGGCTTCACATCTGAAGTAGCATTTTCTCAAAAGAAGACCCTGCAGGTAGAGTCTGTCAGAGACACCAGGTCAGGTCAAGCCATTTCTCTTCCTGAAGCAGTCAGGAGAGGCCTGGTCGATGAAGATGGCAAATTCTTTAAGGATTCTGAATCAGGTGTTGTCATGCAAATGCAGGATGCAATCCAAGCTGGGCTGGTGTCAGCTAAAGCTGTAGAATCCCACATGGAATCTGGAGAACAGTATGAGAAATCTCACCAATCTACTGTGACCCAGTCCACATCCTTCAAGATTCGGTCAGTTGTCGATCCAGCCACCAAGCAGGAGATGTCCCTGTCCCAAGCTGTGACTGAGGGAGTCCTAGATGTGTCTAGTGGAACCATCACAAACAGAAGGACAGGAGAAACCACCCTCATGGGGGATGCCTTGAAGCAAGGACTGCTCCGAGGTGAGGAGACTTCAGTCAGTTCAGTAGAGCAAACGTCCGCCATACCCAGTGTAACCAAGGAGAAAGCCACTCCTGGCAAAGCCTTCGAAATCCTCTCTGTCCACGACCCTGTGAGAAATGAGTTTGTGAGTGCAGCAGATGCCGTTCACTCTGGACTGATTGATCTGAAATCTGGCACATACAATGACCCGGCTAGCTTAGACCCCATCTCAATCAAACAAGCTTGCGATGAAGGTTTAGTCAAAGGAACAGTGAAAGATAGGACAAACACCGGTATCGAAGATGTTGGGGATTACAGAGTGAAGTCTGCTTTGGACAGTCGCTCAGACAGATTTGTGACTGGAACAGAGGCCTGTAGAATGGGAGTGCTGGATAAGACCAGAGTGAAGTATGTGAACACAATGACAGGCAAGGCCCTGGACATTCATGAGGCTGTGAAGAAAGGCTTTGTCACCCTGGAGTCTGATGCCCCCCAACCTGTGATCACTTGCATGAAGCAAAAGTCCATGACCATCACGGCTGTGGTGGACCCAGTCACAGGTAATGAACTGTCCATGTCAGAGGCCATAGGCAAAGGAGTGTTTGATCCTGATCAGGGACAACTGATCAACACTCGCACTGGCCAACACATTGATCTTGACAAGGCTATAGAGGAAGGTCTGATCAGTGCAGATGTAGAGGAAGACCAAACAGCCCAGGAGGTAGCTGTCATCAACGGAGTTCTCATTACAGAAGTGAAGGACCCAAGAACTGATGAACCCATCACTATATCTGAAGCTATCAGCAAGGGTGTCCTTGATGAGAAGAACGCTGTGTACAAGACCATGCATGGGACACTGTCCATCAGAGATGCACTGAAGCGTGGCTACCTGGAAGGTAGAGACACCTCAGACACATCTGGTGTGGCAGAGCAGAAGAAACAGGACTCTAAGCAAGTCAATGTGTCACAGGTCCTAGACCCCCTCAGTGGACAGAGAGTTGGTTTGGAGACTGCCATAGAGCAAGGACTGGTGGATGAGAACTGCACCATGTACCATGATCCTGTCACTGGACAGCAGATGATGATGGAGGAGGCCATGAAGGAAGGCCTGGTAGCTGGATCAGTTCAGACCATTTCAAAATCCCAGACCACTTTGACGTCCAAGAAACCCCAAGGCACATACAACATAACAGCCGTTGTGGACACTGAGACTGGACAAGAACTCAATGTTGAGGAAGCCATCAGTAGAGGCATCCTTGACCCATCTGGCAAGTACCTGGACACTATGACCGGAGACGTGGTGCCCCTGGCAGAAGCTATGAAAGTGGGACTTGTCATCTCTGAAAAAGTTCAGAAGTCACCACTTCAAAATATTGTAGCAGAGCAAAGAGATGAATCAGGCAGGGTACGCTTCAGAGATGCCCTGAGACAAGGACTTATTGACCCCAACACGGGTTCTTTTTTAGATGAAGCCTCCCAGAAGATGTATTCCGTAGATGAAGCTGTAAGGACTGGACTTGTAGTCGCATCTGATGGGAGGCCATTCGAGTACAGAGGTATCAGCGAGTCGGGATTGACTTACAGCTTCCTAAATGCCCTTCAAATGGGCATCATAGATTCTGACACTGGCCTCTTTTATGACAGTTTAACCGGAGACACCATCTCCATTGAGTCTGCCTTGGCTCACGGCTACTTGTCACCTATTGCAGGGACCTATGGAGCTCGCGCAGTGGGAGACTCTGTAGTCATGCTCAAGGATGGTGTTGCACCTTCTGCTTCCACCAACCTGAACGAGATCCTGGATTCTAAAACTGGAGAAAAGCTGAGCTTGCCAGAAGCAGAGCGCAGAGGCTTGGTCTCAGTCATCCAAACCAACAAAAGGATGACCCTGGATGAGGCCTTCCAAGCAGGTCTAATTGACCGTGACTCTGGTCTCTACCACGACCCAGTCAGTGGGCACACCATGCCTGTCGATGAGGCCATTCTCTACGACTTTTTGTCTGATGGTCACAGCCCACCGTCACAAATCAATGGATCTGCTGAGTCCAAGGTGAACGGATTCCACAACAAGGATGAGACGGTGACTCTTGCCACAGCTGTGAGCCAGGGATTCATCAACACAGCTAAGTCCACCTACACAGATCCCAACTCTCAAGAGACTGTGTCCATCAGCCAGGCCCTCCAGCGTGGCATGATCAAACCCACCCTCAATGTGGCCGAGCCGTTTGGAGCAACAGCTGTGGACGAGGTGGACCACAGTTTGGCGCAGTCTGAGACAATTCCCATCTCTGGCAAGTCCAGTGGTTGGAGCTCCTCAAGCTACAAGGAACAGAATTCCTCCAAAGAGGAAGACTACTCTTCTGGGATCTCCCAGTCTGAGCGTATGGCCCGGCAGATGTCGCCGACCAACCAACGGGAGCTCACGGAGGACGACATGGACAACTTCAGCCTCAATTCCAACCTGGACGACGACATTCTCCCCGCTGAGGAGGTTCTGAAGACTGTGAATGGTGAGAGGACCAGAGTGGAGTCTTGGAACACGTCGTCCACCCTGCAGAAGTCTCCATCAGACCACACAGGACTCACAGACAGGTCATCTGCCTCCACACCAGTCAGCACTGCTTCTTATGTGAGTACCACTCACCTTCATGTCTTATACCATCATGTCTATGCTTGATGTTCATAGTCATTGAATCATTTTGTGTCCTCATGAAAACATGCTGCATTGTAAATGACTTGTTTTATCCCTTTATTATCTCTCTCTTTCAGTTTTATCGAGATTGAGTATTTGTATTTTATTCCATTTTTGTATCACTTAAGCTGCATAGATGTTTTTTGGTGTTCATTTACTGTCCAATGAATTAGTTGACACCTATGATGTATAATGCTCTGATTGTTGATTTTTTTGATCATGCATTTTTTGTTGAACTTTGAAATGTGTTTTCTATTTTGACTGTTTATTTCATCATTGAATCTTTTGTTTACCTCTTTATCGCAAGACTTTGCGCAACATGATTATTTAGATTATTTTTTTTTAGTTTAGTTTGTTATTATTGTGCTAGACTCTATGCCTAATTAATGATGATAACAGAAAACTTGCCTTACACCAAATTATCAATGTTATCAGAGAATACTTTGTAAGAATCAATTTCTTGCTGTTGTTTTGAATACTTGAGCTCTACCAAAGTTTGATCAGTTGTAAAGGTATGTTAATTCTTTTTTTGCTCTTTTCCCACTTTTCTTCTTCTGTTAACAGGATCCTCACATGCTTAGCAATTCCACCACAATTCCTGTTAGTATGAACTCAAACAGTACTGTCAATCAGCATTCAGTAAACTCTAGTAATGACAATGAGGTTGGCCATTCAACATCTAGCTCAGGTGTTAACTGTGATGGTAAGCCTAAACAGGTGGAGCTGGATGAAAAGCAAGGCATTTGTGATATGAGGACAGATGATGATAAGTTGAAAGATTTACTTACTTCCTCTTTGGAACATGAGTCTAGTGGAAGTGTGGATAGGTCAACAACAAGGAAAACACAAGGTGCCACTGATGGAGCAAGCGAGGATGTCTCAAGTGGGGAAGATCCTCAGCAGGTCACCAAAAATGTCATTGAGCAGTCAAGACCTCTGTCTGTGGATAGAAGCTCAGACTCTGGATCAGATATAAGCACTGATTATGGAAGTCAGTTGCAGTCTTACTCTAGAAACCTTCTGGCAAACTTTTGGTTGCCCGATAAAGAGAAACTTGTCCACCCTAAGAAAGGCACACTACTCAGGTTCCAAGAAGCTATAGGAAATTCCACCTTACCTAGAAACTTGAGTGTTTTCCAGTCAGGAGAGGACGGGAAGGGAATTAATGTAACGGATGCTCTTGCGGCAGGCCAGATGGATGGCAAGACAGGGCATGTGGTGGACATGGAGTCTGGAGGTAACCTCAGCCTGCAGGAGGCCATGTCCAGAGGTGTCCTGGTGGTCCAGCCTCTGGAGGATGAGGTCCTGGAGGAGCACACCCTGGGATGTCTCAAGAGAGAATTAGGAAAAGGCATTGTGGCTTTGGTCATAGGTGGAGAAGCTTCTCTGTCCATCAGAGTGTTAGATAGAAAGGCATCCCGCTACTTGAACATTCCTGATGCCATACAGGAATCTCTGCTAGATCCTGGAACTGCAGAGGTCAAAGACTCTCTTACTGGGAAATGGTTAAGATGGGACAATGCCAAACAGAGAGGCTTTGTGCTTGATACAAAGCCCCAGTCCCTGCACCAGACTGTCATGTCTCCCAAGTTTCGAAAATCGCTGCAAACTTTCACTGTTCCAACTGGTTCAGATGAAAATCTCAGCCTCACGGAGATGATTCAAAAAGATATGTTGGATGTTACAACAAAAGAGATTTTAGACACAAAAACTGGAAACTGGATCAGTGTTGAGGAAGCTATAGCTGAAAATGTCATAGATCCAAGCCAAAACCAATTCCACAACACTGAGCCAGACAAGTGGATGTCTTTAGAGGAGGCTATCCATACTGGATATATCAATAGCCATTCTAACCAAGTGATAGAAACTAGTAGTCATGACAACCAGTCATCAACTGTCGAGAAGTTTCCAATGTCAGTTTTTGAGGCGTTAGAAGAGGGTTTGGTTGATCCAAATTCAAATGAAGTGACTTGTGAGGAGTGCAGTATTCCTTTCGAGTCCGCATTCAACAGCAAACTGGTTACACCAGACAGGACTTTTATTGTCGAGAAGAGCACAGGCCTTGTCTATGACTTTAAAGAGTCAATCTCTATAGGTATTGTGGACATTGTAGATGGCACTGTCATTGACACCTCGTCTGGGGTGAAGTATTCTCTCAGCGAAGCTAAACAACTAGGTTTAGTACGGGACACCCCAAGACCCTTCTTGGACGTTTCTTCCGCAGCTGAGAATGGTATCCTAGACTTGAAAGACAAACGTGTAGTGAATCCTGCGACACAGACATCTTTGACTATCACTCAGGCCATGGCTGAGGGCATCATAGACCCAGCCTCTGTCATTTCACAACATGAAGGCAGGAACATCAGCCTTCAGGAAGCTATCACTGAGGGATACCTCAACATTGACACACTTGACCTCCTCCTGCCCGGCGGGAAGCTACAGTCAATGGCAGAGAGCCTTGGTTTGCCAAGATCCAGCAATCCCAGTCGTAGGAGAAGTTCTATGTTTGGCAGAAAGTGTAGCTTGACTCTAGATGAGGCCATCAACAGTGGGATGTATGACCCTGTGTCCAACTGCATGCTCTCTCGGGAGGGCTTCCTGTCTCTGCCTACAGCTCTCCAGGCAGGACTCATCCACAGTGACTCCCTGGTCAGGGATCCTTTCAGTGGGGATATCCTCTCTCTGAAGGAAGCCTTGGAAAAAAGAGTCTTGGATCCAGAGTCCGGGAAAATGATTGACAGCTCCGGAATGCCCATCGCATTGAATTTTGCCTTAGAGAAGGGTCTTATCCTCAAGTCCAAAGCCCCTCTACATTTGTCTCTATCTGAAGCACTAGATGAAGGTCTTTTCAACATGAACTCTAATCAGTTTGTGAACCCAGACAACAATGAAGAAATTGACTTCTTCACTGCACTGAACTCTGGCATCATTGACGAGGAATTGATTCGTGTCCGAGACACTTCCACTGGGGAGGTGTTTGTCTTAGATGCTGCTGTAGACAAAGGTATTCTGGACATCGAAAAGGGAATGTGCCTCAGTATGGAGGAAGGTGAGAGCTATAACATTGTGGATGGAATGGACAAAGGAATCATTATTGACCGCACAAGCCAGCCAGCCGTTTCCTTGCTGGAAGCCATTGATGAGAACCTCTTGGATGTGTCCTCTTGCTCTTTCAAAGATCCAACAGGTGATTTTGATATGAACCTTAAAGATGCCATTGAGTCAAATTTCATTGACCGTATGTCCATTTCTGTAAGAGACATCAAGACACGGACACTCCTGACTATTGATGGTGCCTTCAGCCAAGGATTGGTCGAACCTCAGACTGGTGCTTACAACTGGACAGAGAGAGAAGGGGGAATGAGTTTTCAAGAAGCCTTTGAGAGCTGCCTCATCTTTTCTGACGCCTTTGTGCCCGAGAAGAGTCTCCTGGAAGCCATCAAGCAAGGACTATATAACCGCAAATCTGGCAAATTCATTGATCCGTCCTCTGGCAGGGTACATACTCTCAAGGACATGGTGAACGAAGGCTTCATAAACCAAGAGACAATGAGTATCTATGACCGCAAAGCTAAGAAGCTCATAACTTTTGAAGAAGCTGTGGAAAGAAAAATTCTTGACATCAAAGTAGGTATGGTTCTAGACACTGAAACAACTGAGTTGCTGAATCTCCGAGAGGCCATGGATCGAGGCCTGCTTCAGGAAAACATCAAGTCTATTGCTTTGTCACTTCAACAGGCTGTGGATGCAGGTCTGTTACAGAAGAATGGTGGGCGAGTTATTGATCCCTTGTCTCGTAAGTCTGTCACTGTGGAGAGAGGCATTGAGATTGGGTTAGTGGACGTCTCCCAATTACTGGTCAGCGTCAATGACAATGGGAAGTATATGTTCTTGGACGATGCCTCCCACGAGGGCATTGTGTTCATAGATGATGACAAACTTGTGTACTCCCGCACATCAGCAGCTCATGACATAGTCTCTGCATTCCAGGATAATGTTCTCATTGAAATCCCTCAGGAGGGCTTGCTTCTTGGTGACATTCTGTCGTCTGGCTTGTATGATGAGGCCCATCAAAGATTTGTGGACCCGTTCTCAGGGCGTAGACTCACCTTGGTCGATGCTATAGAGAGTGGCGTGATCAACCAGCACAACCCTCAAGTAGCTGTGCCAGACCTGGGCGTGTTCACCCTGAAGGAGGCCATAGACAAAGGCTTGATCGACCCACACACAGGGGGCTACATGGCCAGCAGCACTCCTTTCACACTCACTGAAGCTGTAGCTAGCAGGCGATTACTCATTGCGGAGCACACACAGACAGAAGAAGAATTTAGACGGAGTATGTCGTCTCTGCCTAGCACTGGCTCTACAGATCGTCTTCACTCACTGAGATCTTTTTCTGACATGGGTTTTTCTTACAAAGACTCAGACAGTGCCATGGACACTGGCTTCAATTCATCAATTTACTCCAGAAGTTCTGCATTGCCCTACAGAGACGTTTCGGACAGCCCCATGGAAACTGGCTCTATGACTTCAAGTGGTATGTTCACTAACAGCAAGCATGGTTCTGGATCTTTAGGAGATGTTTCTGGTAATGCAGATGATGACGATGATGATGATGATGATGACACAATTGCCTCAGAAAGCATTACAGCTCCCAGGAAGACAATATTCAAAGAAAACTCACCTCACTCCGAGCATTCCGAACCAGCCGTGAAAGAAATGTCTGTATCCACAAGATCATCAGGAAGCATTAACATAATCGCAAATGTGCCTGAAACAACAACTAGAGAGGGCTTACCTGAGGGGAAATCTTTTGTTGAGTCTATATCAGAATCTGACAAGAGTGTTCATGTGACGAGACTTTCCACCAGCTCAGCATCAGATCATGACATGAATGTGCCAGGCTCTAGTGACTACTCTCTAGACAGAATGCACACCTCGGCCACCTCAGCCACAGACAGCCCGCTTGTGTCTAGAAGGTTTCCAGAAAGTCTTGATGTCAGCTTCACAGAAAGCGAGGCGTCTCTCCCTGTTACGTTTGATAACAATGAAGAAGATGCGAGAGCACCATTTGAGCGTTGTCAAAGTGCTTGCAGTGAAAGTATAGAGAAGAATGCTTCTGAAAAGGTCCAGACATTCATGAGAACTGAGAGAAGCCACAGTACAAATGACCTGGAGTCCCATTTCAACCTCAGCTACGCTGCCTCTAGGAAAGAAGAGCTGATGAGAGACCTCCAGCCTCAGTGGACTCCTCCATCTGATGAACTCTCTGCTTCACTGGACTCCCTCCTACAAGATGCCATTAGGAAGCAGCTGATTGAGGAAAAGCCTTTCTCATTGTTTAACTCTATCGAGAAAGGAGTGTACGAAGACTCAAGCTCTTTCTTCTGCGATCCTGAAGATGGTGATATTCTCAATCTGAAAGAAGCTATTGACGCTGGGCTCATTGACCCCGGAGTGAAAGAGGTGATCAGCAACAACAGAGAGCAGCCTATAAGTCTGTTAGAAGCCATTGAGAATGGAATCATTGATGACGAATCAGGGAGGTTTCTGGACAAAAACACTGGCACAATCCTCACCTTGAAGCAGGCTCGTGATGTTGGACTCATCTTTAAAGAGAAGCAGAGCCCAAGGAACACAGTGGAGATTTATGTGGAGGACCACTCATTCTCGAATTCCTCTCTGGAAGAAGCCTTCTCCAGTGGCATTCTGCACCGGTCCAACTCCCAGGTAGTAGATCCTGACTCCGTCCAGGGGATCACTTTACGTCGTGCTGCCAGCATTGGACTCATCGACGTGAAGAGTGGAGACTTCAGGAATCCACAGACTGGAGAAACCATGTCTATATCATCTGCTGTGGAGAAAGGCTATATCCTCAGCCCTCAGGGTCTCTCCTTGTATAGTGCAGTGGACCAAGGCCTGTACTTTGAGATGACAGGGCAGTTTGTTCACCCATCAACAGGAGCCCTAGGTTGCCTCGATGACCTCATCACAGACCATGTCATAGCTGTTCAGCATCCGGAGGTCCGTGACCTGAGGCAGGACAGTGTCATCACCCTAGGGGAGGCCATCAACAAGGACATCATTGACTCCCAGCAGGGTGTCTACAACAGCCAGGCTCAGGGAACTAAGGACACGGTCAACTTCAAAGAGGCGATCTCGGCTGGCCTGATCATCAGCACTACCACCAGAGAGGGTCTACAAGATCCCACAAAGCAACAGCTGTCCCCAGAACCAGCTTCACACAAAGTCAGGCAGAAGTCGCCGTCACCCTCACGAAATGGAAAGAGGAATGGATCGATGTCCCGCTCTAATAGTCAAGGGAGGAATTATTCATCACCGCCCAAACACAACCAAAATTCTCTTTCACTCCATGATTGCAGTAAGACCAACAATGACACTACTTCACGCCAGTCGCCACAACCTGGGGTTGTGTCTAAAGAAAAATTGACTCATAAGAAACGTGACTCATCAGTAATTGTAAAAGAGATTGAACAAGACAACAGTGGAGAGAAGGGAACTTTGAACTTGTCATCCAGAAAGCAATCAAAATCACCACCTCAGTCGCCTGAGCCCAGAGTTGTATGTACGGGGAAACCTTCAGAAAAGACAGGTGCCTCATCAGAGACAGCTTCTAAAGGTGCCTCATCAGAGACAGCTTCTAAAGGTGCCTCATCAGAGACAGCTTCTAAAGGTGCCTCATCAGAGACAGCTT
>JAUELK010248231.1:0-10252 GCA_031471215.1 Gastropteron pacificum | reverse complement strand
TTGTAACTACATGTGTAAAGAGTTAACTTGTCTTATAAGAGGATTAACTTGTCTTATAAGAGGATTAACTTGTCTTATAAGAGAATGAACTTGTCTTATAAGAGAAATAAATTGTCTTATAAGAGAATGAGGTGAAGCTCACACCTGTTCCCCCTGTGACCACCCCAGGAGACAGATGACATGGTAGACAAAGGGGTGGACTACATGGTGCAAGCCGCAGAGGCTGGAGACAGAAATGCCATGATCTTCATAGGCAGAGCTTTTGAGACGGGATACAACCTGGGCGTGAAAAGGTAATTAACGTGCATTGACATTCTTTCTACCCCTCCACTAATAGACTTTGGAACAGTATGCCAAACAAACTTAAAAACACTACAACTACAAATGCCAACCTCTTAAAGTTTAAACTCAGGTCTGTGACCTCCAGAACTAACTATGATGAGCAAATTTAGGGCCAACCACTAGAAGGCCACAGGCAGACTACTTACATATTTTATCTTTAAAAAAACACTTTGTTGTATATATGAACATAGCAAAAACCTGCACCTTTTTTTTAAAGAAAGGTTTTCATGAATAAAAAGTCGTGCTTTTATAACATCTGGTGTGTGTATTTTAATATTCTCAAAGGCATTACAGACTGAGTCACATTGTGCGATTGCAAAAGTCCTCTGTATATGAGGCTGCAATCACAATTGGAAGAAGAAGAAGAATTGAAAGTTAACAATGGTCATCACTACCTTCAAATCATACAGAAGGGTCTTGTGACTGCATTACACAATTGAATGAATAAGGGGCCAATTTGAAGGCCCTCTAGTCCTAGCTGAAGGCCCTCTAGTCCTAGGTTGCAGAGCTAGGCTGCCATGGCTCTGTAGGTCTATTGAAGAGTGAACCACTCACACTCGTCTATCAGACTACTTCAAGAGCGAATAACTCATACCATGTGCCTGATGGTAACAACAAACAACACATATTTTTGCGTCCCCCTCAGGTCTACTTCCTGGGAAGACTCTGTGTACTGGTTCCAGCAGGCCGTGGACCAGAACGACCATGACGAGGGTGGAGAGTACGACTCCACCATGGAGGACCCCATCCACGACCTGCTCAGCCATCAGGCCAACATGTACCGCACCGGGGGACATGGCTTGGACAAGGACCTGCAGAAAGCTGGTAGGTCAATGACATACTGATAGGTTTTGCTTTTTTAAACTATTGCTTTTTACAATGGAGTCCGCTTTAGATAAACTCCTTGGGATCAGACAAAAAACAGTTTATCTCAGCCTCCTTACCAAAAAAACAGGACTGGACAAAAATTTAGTTTTGACAAGATTTCATCTCAAATGTTTTTGTCTCCACTGTAATTGTTATCCATTGTTGCTTTTTAGTTAATGGCAGAGCAGTTTTCCGTCATGGCATCTTCTGTCCAGGGACACAATGGTAAAATGGGAGTCACATAAATACTTACTTACTTACTTAGTCCTCTTCGTGCTCGCCTGCACATAAGGCCTCAACCAGAGATCGCCATTGGTCACGGTCGGCTGCAAAACGTCCCAGATATAACATTGTTGAATTCTGTTCCTTTTGTCCTATCCTACTCCTTCTTATTGTCCCCCCTACCCCATCTGTCTTTAACCCTACCTACCAGCAGATCTGAAGCCCTGAACCAACATATTTATGCACTGTAATGGAAGTACCAAACAATTGTTACCTCTGTCTGGTAGAGTTACGCAATCACTTTTGTAATGATGAGTTTCAAGAATATTAAAATACATTCCTAGACACTCTATCCCTGCATATTGCTGATCTTATGTTGTTGCTTTTTTGTCTTGATTTTATAGTAGTTTGATTGAATGAGTTTTATACTGTAAGTTTGATGTGTATGTCATTGTATGCCATTGTATTTGTATTATTATTGTGCGCCTTGAGGCCACACAGTGGGGAAAGTTAGAAATACCTATTATTTCTTATTATATTTATCTCCAGGTGACTTGTACAACGAGTCGGCCGAGGCAGCTATGGCGGCAATGAAAGGCCGACTGGCAAACAAGTTCTTCATGCTGGCTGAAGAGTGCTTTGGGGAGATGGAGGAGGACGAGTGAGCTGAGTAGAGAGAATGATGTACATTGGTGTGGATGTACGCAGCAAGGACAATGATTGTTGATCAAAGGAAGTGAGGAATGTTAAATGGGAGAGAGGTGGTGTAGGCAAGATTTGTGAACGACAATCGGCAGACGGATGATGTACATTGGTGTTGATGTATGCAGCAAGGACATTGATTGTTGATCAAAGGAACCTATTGGAAGTGAAGAAATGTTATGCGGTGGAGAGATGGTGTAAGCAAGATTTGTGAAAGGCAATGGAATCATTGGTACATTTGGAAAGGAGCGAGTCGTCAGTACTATCGTTAGCCTGTAAATGTTTCTTGTCCTATCAGTAAATACGTAGTGGCATGTATGTTTTGTGAGAGGAAATTTATTGAAAGAGATTAAAAGCTGTGTTTTAGCGCTGTAGAATTATTACTGTATTAGAACGTGCTGTTTTAGCCGGTTTGTTTTGTAGATCCAATGCTATTTGTTGAGTAGATCAGACTATTAAGACTGGTCATTGGCACCATCAGCTTATTCCATTATGAATCATATCCACGATAAAAAGGCTTACCATTGAGTAATGCTTAAGACTTCTCTTTGACAGCTTTTAGTATAAATTTGTAAGCCTTCATTCTTTCATATAGCCCTAGTGTATTTAATTTTGTTGAAGCGTTGTTAATTTCACTGGAAGAATGGTTAAGTTTATTTGTCCTGAATAAAGAGTGTCAGACAAAACTCGCATTGCGGATGATTTGTTAACTTAGTTATGAACATTGTTTTTAAGACAATGAGTAACCTTTCCTGGTATGAATCAAGGAGTTACTGCGTGTTCACACAGTATTGAGGGCTTTGCTACATTGTGGCTTTGGCTTGTCTACTCCACCACATGGCATTGGACAGAAGGGCGAGGGCCCATACGTCGTTGGATCACTGAAAAAGAAGAAGGAGGCTTGTCCACATGTAGAACCTTTGTTAAAGAGATATATGTACTGATGTCACGACTCTCTCAGCAACTCATCCAAGTTAACACTAGTTGATGGAAGTTGTTAGTCATTTTGCTGTTCAAGAAAGTTTTGTTTTTTTGTAAATGAACTTGTTTTTTAAAACAACTGCTACCAAATAATGTTCCTGAAGTATTGTTTTCATATATGGAGTTTTCACTAAAGAAAAACATTTACGTTGTCAATTAAAACCACATTTCATTTGTCGTTTTCTTCTTCCTCTTATTCGTTCTCATTTTGTCATATAGTTTCTGTTTAACACAAAATCTGTCTTTGATTGTTTGATTATAACTCATTGAATAGTACGAAACATGAATTCCAGTTTGTCTTTCGGATGTTTGTTTGCGATTTGACATCCCGCTCATTGTGAAGATGGACGACATATTTCACTCAATTTATGCACATAATCTCACTTTTTCTCATCTTGTGCCTCATCCATTCAAGTTTTGTTTTTGATGATGATTCCGATTTCAAAGTCCATCCTCATTGCTTAGTTAGTCACAACCACATTGACGTCAAATCATAACTGAAATATGTGCCATTCGAAAGTAATGTGTCAAGATAGATGATTACATTCTACATTGTCTTCCTTAGTTTTTCTTCATTTTGTTCTCAGAACTCAACTGAGATTTACATGTACTGTCTTTTGCTTGCTCCGTTCTTGACAAGTTTGATTTGATCAGTTATCGGTCGTTTGCTGTCCACACATTTGTGTTGATCACACAGAAAAAGAAGTGATTTTCATTTACAAATTTACTCTTTTTTACTTATCATTTTGCACAACATGTTTCACTTTTAAAACCTTTTGCATTTCTTACTGGTATTATCGCCTACATGCAATGTTGATGAAATTGACATGAAAGAAATTGATTTGGCAGGGTATATATGTTTTTTTCATGTGGACCTCAATGTGTGGGGTTGTTTTTTTTGTTTTTTTAATAGAATACACTTTTGATTTCCATAATTCACAACGATTTCCATAACAATGATGATGTCATTCATTACGTTTATCTGATGAATAAGAAAGAAAAATGAAGGAAAAAAAAGTGATAAAATGTTTTATCAATTTTCTCATCAATTTGGCAGTTAAACCTCTTCTACGGTTATTCCTTCTTCACCTTCCATTCTACTTCTCCTCATGCAATGTTCATTCTTTTCACTGATGCAATTTTACTGGACATATATATTTTTTCATTTTACTAACAATATAAGTGTGTATTTACCTTTACTCACCACTACCTGATATTGCTGGTGTGGTGGACGGCTGGCAGTTCTACATTTATGCTCAGTTCTTCTTCAAATTGATCTCCTCGTCCTTCCACTCAGTCTGTTCTAACCATTGTATAATTAACTCCTTTAACTCGTTCCCTACCGGGCCTATTTGCGCGGTTAGACCAAGATATTTTTCTGCACCCATTACTTTTACATACAGTGATGTGACGCCAAATGCGGCTCGTGGTAGCCGTTGACTTTTCGTGTAAGCCGTACAGTGCAGCTCATGGTAGGGAATGAGCTTAGATTCTAATTTTCTAAAGTCACAAAAGATCACCTGAATTTTGACTGAGACATTTTTTTATAAAAAGAGAAAGATGTGTTGCTAAATGAAAACACAGACACGTTTCTTTGCTGAATGTAGACAAACACCAGTAGACAAATCTGAAATAAGATTTCCAACAGTTCCAAGAGCTTTTTCAGTGCAGATCCATTCAAGAAAGTGTTTCAAGATAATGATCTCTAGTCGCGACTTTGTTAATCATCTTGATTTCTAAACTCTACTCTTTTAACTTTTACTTTGCTCATGTCGGGTCAGATTCCACCATTCCTCGTGTATATAATGTACATTACTTTGAGATGAAGATTGTTTGATGTTTGAAATTCTATTTTGTGACTGAACAATGGATTGTTTGCTTGTGTCTTTCCTATGTTGTCCAGGTCAAGTGACTTTGTGTCATAATCAACGTGACTTTGTCATAATCAACGTTGCATAAATTGTCACTTCAATAAAATAAGCATATTGATATTTGAGGAATAATCTCGCTAGTGCAAGCATTCTGTTTCCTAATCAGTTTTTTAATTCCCCCTCCCTCATACCTGCTTATGTTAGAATTAGTAATAAATAAATATATCAGCTGTCTTATTTCTGCTAACAGACAGTCTGAGTCATCAAGCTTGCATGTTGTAATCGTTGAGAACAAGTTTCCAATCTTTTCTCATCCCATAATTCTTTATTTTGTTTTCTAATGATTACATGTGTTTGTGAATTTCTCTTTTTGTGTGTCTTTTGTTTCATCTGTATTGTGTTTTCTTTGTTTTTATTTGATGGCTGTAACCTTTTGTCTTTTATTCTCTTGAATAATAATGACAAGTATAGAAAGACTCCAAAGAATGTACTTGTTCACTCAAACCTGAAGTTAGGAATTGATTATTAGAAGTATTTTACCATTTCAAGTATTTTACCATGGCTCAACTGCTTTTGTACAATTTTTGTTTACTGTTTTGTTGTTTTTAAAATTTTATCAGCCATTTCTTTTTCTTTTTTTGTGTGTTCTTGTTGTTACCTTATGTACTTAGTGAGCATTATGACATAGGTATTTGGAAGTTGTTTACCAGAGAAAAGAATGTTCATCACATTTACAGTAAATGGTCAGTTCTTGTGTATTATTTGATTTACCACACTTGTATTTTGTTCAAATGCTTCGTCTGTATGTTGTGGTCGGTTGTTTCTACATGACTCACTCTCACTTGATCAGCCATATGACATGTAAATGAAGTAGTAGTTTCCAATGGCTTCACCTTCAATATTGTGAATGAAATGCAATGTTTGGATACCTGAATCTTGTTTCATCACTAAAGGAGACTACTGTGACTACACCATGCCTCTTTGAAGGAATGTGCCATGCATCTTACTGTAATAACACCTACGTCAAACCAAAATCCTCCTTCCAGATGAGAACATATTATATCAACTTTTATTTGAGAGCCTATTTACTTACTTACTTAGGCTCATAGCTCAGAGAGGAGCATAGGCCATCGACGACCCAAGAGACTATTTAGGCAAACAAATCTTGGATTTAGATTGTCTTACAATGATCATCCACCCCAAGGGTCCTACATATGTATTCCAAAAATCTACTCTACAATCAATGATCTCTGCAACTTCAGTCCCACAAATGACATCCATGCCATGAGTATAGTCAAATGTATCAACATAAAACATGCAATGTTCATCAATGTGCATACAGGGCGTCAATGAGAGAACGATCAGAGTCGCAGTTTTCAACTTTTGAGAACACCTTCAATATTGGATTCTGCTCCGAGAACGACGAAGAAGAAGAAGAAGAAGGATTCTTACAACTTGCATGTCATCGATGCCTATAGCTCTGGATGTTTAGGATTTGATTCTTTCTTGAGACATACTTCATGAATTAGCCATACAAGCCAGAGGCAATATCTAAAAAAAACATGACTATTTTGTGACTCTGATTCTGATCGTTCTTCTATTGACACCCTCAAGTGGATATCTCCCCACACAGTTTGTAATGCTTGCACATGCTTAATACAGCATGTTGTGGTAGTCCCACTGCAACATCATATGGCTTTCTTACAATACTGATGTGTAAAGTAGTTAAGTGTATTTTCTTAGATGTGTATGCTACCATTCACATAACACAATAAGAAATGCTTACTTCACACTACATCAAAATGTTTGTAGCACTCCACATCCACAACCATCTGGATTTGCAGATTGATGTCACATCTTGAGCTTGTTTGCTTTCAAGAAAAGATGATAATATGCGAAAGAAAATAAATGAATGAAGCGAACATTTTAACAATCAAAGATTTTGTGAGGATAAATCTCGCTCTTTTCCATGCTATATATATGCGGTCCTATTACAAGAAGGAAGATTCAATGGCATCACATGAGTTTTGGTCATCTTTAAATGGAAGTGAGAAAAGTTCTTGTGTCTACAGTCTCCCAGTTTTGTTGTTTGTCTTTCCTCAAGTACTTGTTCATGTTTCACTGAAACCTTGCATGAAAGTTAACGACAAGCATTTTTTAGTTTTCAGATTCATAGGGCATATACGGAATACAAAATGTTATTACTCTCATTATGTTACTTTCATCAATAAATATTGATACACCCATTCTGGTATTTGGTCACCTTTCATATTCTATTTTCACCTTTGTACATACAGTGTATTAGCAGCACTAGACTTTGACTTATAAGTAGCAGTAGGAAAACAAGTTGCTGTGTCATGTTTTGCCATCCCAACTTTTGTTGATTTTCTACTCTGATGTGTAGTTAAGGCTGCTTTAGTGTGTTTTCTACTAAACCAAAATGTGGTGTTGTCATCCTGTCCTTTTCCATGAGGTCTCAAACATGATGAGTCTTTTGTTCCTATTCAACCCTCCACCCTCACAATATGTGTCTTTTTGTGTTAAATGCTGATCTGGTGGTCAAGTGGTCAGAGCGTTGGCCTCTTGAGTCAAAGTTCCGAGGTTCGAATCGCTGGCGTGCCGACTCGATTTGGATTTGAAAGTATTTTCTTATCCAACACCAGGCAGGTGTACTCTTGGAAAAGGTACTTTTTCACAACTTCTCACCTCACGCAGGTGTAAAATGGGTACCCGACTGTATCTTGTTAGTTTGTTGGTATGAGCGCCAGGCGCCAACTAGGCAGCACTACCAGTATGCCTCCCAGGAGGTTGAGAAGGCTCCGGAATGCATCAGGTCTCTCTAGGTAATAATATGCTGTAAAGCGCTTGGAGCTTGCGGGGAAAAACGCTATATATAAATGCTATCTATTATTATTATTATTATTATTAAATGCGCCGTTAAACTAAGTAAGTAAACTCAATATGTAGTTTTATTTCAATGTTCCTTGACAATGTGCTTTCTGTCTGTTACTGTTACATTTCCTTTATTTGTCATTCCTTCATTTTGATATGACATGGCTTTTTAAAAAAAATGTTTATTATTATTGAGTGGCCACATTTCAGGTAACAGTCTTTTTGGAATACTGTGTATTGAATGAACTGAACTTTTGTCAATTTTTTTTGTTGCTTGTCATTACATTAGAGCAGGGGTGGTCCATCTTCTTCTACTTTTGTACTCTTTGTAAGATGGTGTTAGTTGTACTTTTTAAAAGACTTGAGTCCATAGCAATATTTTCATCTTTTCCCCCTCACCTCAAGTTGTCAATGGCATTGAAGCTATGGTTTTATTCAATGTGTACTCTTGGAAAAGGTACTTTGTCACGACTTTCTCACCTCACCCAGGTGTAAAATGGGTACCCGACTATAGACAGTGAAAGATATTGACAGAATGATGGTATGGGCGCTGGCTTGGCAGCACTACGCACTGACCAGGCAGCACTACCAGTATGCCTCCCAGGAGGTTGTTGAGATGGCTTTGGAATGAAGCAGGTCTGTCAGGGTGATAATATGCTATCATTTTTATTATAATGAGAGCATAAACCTCATTACAGGATTGTCTTGTCTTGTTTGTACACCAAATCTAAAACTACAACTTATGGAGCTGATCATTTTGAGGGATTGATGTTTTTGTTTTTTTAAACTTGAAATAGTGTGTGCATATGTTTGAACTTTTAAAGAAATTGTGTAAACAATGCCTCTGATTTGACACTCAATAGGCCAGGCTTAGGTTTGATGTGATGAATTACTTTGATTGGTTTGATTTTGAGTTTGTCAAGTTACAATTTGGTCTTACCAAACTGTACTTGGTCCAAAGCCATTGGACAAAGGCTGTTGTCTCGTAGCACTGCTTTCATAGAGAGAATGGGAAAGAGCTCATCAACCCCTCAGACCAGTTGTATTGCATATTTATAGGCTTATTGTATATGTATCACATCTAGAGAGGGCCAAATGGTTAATGCATTGGGTTAACCATTTGGGTTGCCAAGCGGGTGATCTGGGCTCTAATATTCCTGGACATGGGTCATGTGGGCAGTTTTCTTGGCTGTCCACCCCCGTCCTATCGGAGAGGGATGTTAAAACGTAGGTCCCACCTCTTGTATGATCGTTGCTAGGGGTGTAAAACTGCATACTAAAATAAAACTAAAAGCACCTACAAATGGAGCAGGCAGTACGCAGCTGCTGTCTGTAAAAGACCAATGGACTTGCACCAGCTGATGTCCATTTCCTCACTTTCTCTTTGAACTCAACCTTCGAGACTCCAACCTTTTCTATGGATTTTGTGTTGGTTTTTTTGTTGATTTTGTGTTCTTTTCCAATGCTCTTTTACTGTTGATGAAGTCTGATGTGAACTTTCAATAAAGTTTTGGATTCCCATGATAAATAATGAACGACTTTTGTCTCTGTCATGTGTGTGAGTTAGTGTTAGATGTTTTTTTGTTTTAGTCATAGAACAAAGAAGCCAAATGTGGATGAAGTATAGGACGTGATTTCACTAATAATTGTACGAGTGCAATCGTACACACTGAACTTGAATGTAGGCGGCCACAAGTTGGCTGCAACTGTTGGTCTGTATTCTGTGTTACGGTTCTACGTGTCAACGTTGATGAAAGACAGGTCTTCGTTGAGTTTATTGTTCATTGTTAGTACACTAAGAAAACAACAACAAACAAATTCCAGACCCTCACACCTGAAAAGAGAGAAAGAAACCTCCCAAAGGCGTGGAAGAAGAAGATCCCCCGCTGAAGTATAGTGAATTTGTATAGGTCATTGATTGGTACGTCATCTGATCCGCACTCCCTAGAATCTAGAAGCTAACTATTAAAACTTAATTAAATGACAGCGACAACAGTCATGTCGAAATTAAGGAGCACCATTCAAAGAAGTACTACCATCATGGAAGCCCGTCGGCTGCACCAAACAAGAACAATCAGCCACAAACAAGCTAGACAACAACAACAACTTGTTAACACGAAACCGATGTACAGAAAGCACAACGTCTGTGTACCATACAAGTAGGCTTATGTAACCTGGCTGATGAGTTCATAGCCTCGTGTACTCGATTGCCATTCATGATTGTAACGATCCACAACGTAATAATTACATGTAGGCCTACATACCAAGTACATTATACCCTGTACTGTGCACCTATTTGTGTGTGTATGTGTGTGTGTGTGTGTGTGTGTGTATGTGTGTGTGTGTGTGTGTGTGTGTGTGTGTGTGTGTGTGTG
>JAUELK010248120.1:0-16866 GCA_031471215.1 Gastropteron pacificum | reverse complement strand
ACTTGTCTTCTTCGCCGCCTGCTGACAATCGCACCCCAAAACACCAGGGTTCATTTCCGTTATCGACTCCGTGGTCGTGTTAATGACCAGTACGCACAACAATCACAAAAACAAAATAATAATAAATGAATAGCCTATGATTATACAAAAGAAACATTTGCGATATATGTGCGATTGCAAAAGTTCTCTGTATATGAGGCTGCAGTCATAATTGGAAGAAGAAGATGTGTGTTCTATTAATGTAGGTGATGCTAATGAAGTTTAAATAGTGATCTCTAGGACTAGACTCTAGTAGGGATTTGTAAGGAAACAAAATATTGTTACACAAGTGATCAAAACGTTCTTTCTTTTTCAGGGTCTGAGCTTCTTGGGTGTGAAGAATCAACTGATGTCCAGTTATATGGCCAACCTAGGCCTGTTGATAGACAAGAAAATGAGTGGTCGCAGTGTGAGAGAGGATCCTGCTATAGACAGACTGGTGGAAATGCGCACTGTGAGTTGTACAGGGATTATTTATTAGAATGAGAGTTATAGCATTTTATATCAATTATACGGCACTTTTCCCTGCTCTACAGTAAGCTCAAAAATGCTTTACAGCCACTGTAACTGGACAAATGTATTCTTGTCTGTTAAAGATTCATTTTGAATGTCGAAACAAACGACTGAAAACATATATACAGTATGCATGAGATGATAACTTTATTTTCCCCAATGCATATTGTCTGGTGTTGCATACAAACAATTGTGAATTAATGTTTAGATAGTTTCTGTTTCAAACAACATTTTATATTCGAAAACACTTTAAATTACTTTAACGCTATTTGTATCTAGTATTTTGTTGTTGCTGTGTTATATGTGAACATGGCAAGCCCATAATAAAACAGCAGTTTTGCTTTTCTTTTGAACTTCACATGCATCAATCATGTGCATATAATAATGTATATATTATTGCTGTATCTATGGGCAGGTTTTGGAGAAAATGCGACCAATTGAACACAAACTGCGCTACCAAATCAACAAAGTAGTCACAGCTTACAAGGAAGAAAGACATGGTGAGTTACTTTTTTACCTTCACAATGAATTTGTTGGTCATCTCATAAAGTGACATACAGTTTGCCAAAATACTGCTTTGCAGGAGAGGGGTTCAGTGTTTCAGCTATTTTTGTTTTTGGTCTATCATCATAATAATAGGAAGACTGGATTAGATGCATTTTGGACCATAGCTTCTTTGAGTGATACATTTGCTTTCAATGAAGATGAGCACTGTCAAGCTGATCAGTGTTATAGATAACTCAAATAGCCTTAAAATACAGATACAACACTGCCGGGGATAACTGACAAATTTAATGTTTGATTTTTTTGTATAATGAATGTTAAAAGTGTCCAAGTTAGGCTTGATTGTGACAAAACACTTTTGGAAATGTTGCAAATGATTGTGAAAAAGTTTGAATAATACACAATCAATAATATTAATATTATTTATACTATCCACAAATATATCATCAATTAATTTCAACTTTTTAAAATTTACGAGTATTTGGAAACAAAACAAAGCCACTGTTATAAATTCTAAAGAATCAACTCAGCAGTTATATACAAGTGTGTTGTCATTTTGTGAATTTTGATTTTACCTCTTTTTTTGTGAATCCAAAAGTTTTAGACCAGAGGTGAAATTTTCTTGACAAATTCTTGTCTGTTTCAGACCCTTCAGATCCAAGGAAGTTCAAAGCAAACTTTGGTGCATTTGCAAATGGCGTAAGTTTTATTTAACAATTTGTTGCCTGTTTATTTAATTATGGTCTACCTCTGAATTCTACAGTGTCATGTAACAAAAGAGTTCAATTACGAAATTGTAAAAGACAGAAGTTGAATGCGTTTTACTCAGAACTAAAAGAAACTTCAGAGATACATTAATTTGCCTTTGATCACAAATCAGGGTGTTCGCCATCCGTCAGGCAGCTTTTAGATTTTGAGGACATAGAACAAACATCAGCGAGGTTGAACGCTATACAAATTCTGTTATTATTATTGTTAACGAAATGAAAGATGGTGGCTGTAGAACAGAGCGCTTTGACCAGGCTGTAGAGCGGTGTAAATCGCTTTATTCCTATATGAATGTTATCTATTATTATTATTTTCCTACATTGAGTACATGTGTCTTTGAGCTTTCTGTGGTAAAGGGCTATATTCCTATGCGAATGCTATCTTTTATTATTCACCAAGATTGAATGGACAGGAGCATAGCTGAGTTTTATTAACAAGGTGAAAATGTTGTGTCATGTTGCAGGCTGACCAAGGCTCCAGTGATGAGGAAGGAGAGAAAGGCGACGGTTCTGACTCCAAGTCCAAAGTCTATGTGGCTCCAAAACTGGCTCCTGTTTACTACTGTGAGTTGCCATATGACTTGTAATAATAATAAATAACAACAATCATCAATTCATCTGATCTCTAAGCTCTTTCCACTGTCAGCTAAGAATGACACATATGCACCTATTGACACAACAGGTCCATTAATGTCTGGCAATGAGCTCCATATACATTGCTTGGGATCTTATAATTCCTAAGATGAAGTAGGTATCATCAACAAATTTATGAGAAGTGAGAAAATGTGAGTACAAATAATGAGTATTCTTTTTTTTTAGCTGATGACGAAACAACAGAAGAACGGCACAAGAAACAACAGGAGAAGAGCAACAAGCGGGCCCTGAGTGCATCCATGTTGAGAGAAATGAGAGAACAGTTCACAGATGCACCTGTGGAAGTCACAGTAAGTGGATCAGTACATTTAAAAAAGTGTCTCTTGTGTTAAAAACATTTGTGTGTTTTATACCTAACTCTGTGCAGAGGCAGACAGAGCTGGTTAGCCATGGCAGGCAGTCTGTCTAAGAGAAGGAAAACTCTGCAGCCTTGCAAATCAGATTTGAAATTTCAAAGGCTATGGGAGCACACATGCTGAAGATAGCGGTACAGACTGAAAGGTGAAAACAGTGGACTCAATCCTAAAACATTTACTGCCCAGGACTAGTCATGAAAAGGAATGCACCTACAGCCAGTGTTGTGTCATTCAGTACAAATGACACCGTTGTTGATGGAACAATTCTTCATCAACGCGGGACATTTTTTTTTCTAGATACAATAATGATAATTTATTGCATTTCTTGTGCGGATTTCCAGATGGAAAACATTTGCTCAATGTGCATTACATAAATAAGACAATAAAAATCACAGGGAAATGTGACAGCCAAGATACAGCCAATAAAATACACACACACTCACTCGCATTCTCTCTCTCTCACACACACACAAACACACCTGTGCACATAGTATATATTATATACAAATGTGAATGTATATATTATGCAGTTTCAGTATTATGTGAATTTGTTCATTTCCCGTCGGTGGATGTCACAGTACCTTACAGCATGATAACATGGATTTGTGTACAATAAAGAAATGTCACCATCGTCAATGTATGTCACATTTTTCTGTCACAGGAATCGAGAGACTTCCATCGCTTCAAAGAAAATAAGAGAACCCGGGAGAGGACAGAGTGAGTACATGCACTTTTGGTGAAAGAAGAAAAGCCTTGCAATTAATTAAACATTTTGTTTACCAAGCTTTTGTACAGATTGTTTTGACTTGTAATGTTTTCAGAAAATGTTAATCCTTTTTCAAATTTGTTTTAAGCTTGTCATGGTTTTCTTGCTGATTGATATAAAAGATGATTATCACTCATTTTGTAAAGGCCTTCCTGAGCACAAGAGAGTGTTGACCTAATTTCTAATGTGCTCAAGATTCCTCATGTTATGAGAGGAGAAAACATCCTCTAGGGACCCCCCCACCAGCTCAGACAGTCATAACAAGTTCGTAAGACTGGCATTAGCCGACATGAGTGAATAACTCCACGACAGGGAACAGCAACAAAATGAGAGGAAAAATAAGAATTACTTGTAATCGTAGTATCCCATCTTTTAAAAACGTTGTGTAGTATCCCAATTTTTGTCAAAGTGTGGCAATGTTTCAGTAGCCATTGTGTTCATTGTCATCCAAAATTTCTAATTTGATCAAGATTCGATATTTCAAAAGAGGAGAATTGAGATTTACTTATTGTAATAAAGTTAATCCGAATATCCCAGCTTTTCAAAAAGTTGTGTAGTCTCGCATTTTTTTTTCCACAGTTTTGCTTTAATTCATTGTCATGTTTCTCCAATTTGTCTTCAGGTTTGAGGAGAACAATTTTATGAGGATGGCTGTGTCCCGCAAGGAATCTGTGAGTTTGTGCTGTACTTATAAAGTGAATGGCAGCGTCATGTGTGAGCTATCTTTCTGTAATAAAATGCTGATATATGTACCATGAATCTGTTTATGTATTTTACAGATGTTCAAATATTTACTGCACTTTTTCCCAAAATTCAGTTAGATTGTGTTTTCTGTCATGATGACGCCATCGACTGATTCACTGTTGTGTACTTGTCTCTCCCATAACCAGGCTGGTATGAAAAAGATGGGAACCATGTCGGCTCTAGGCTCCATCGCAGAGTTCGATGATTGGGATGGCTCTTCCGGTGCACAGGTGAGTGTTGTTAGTTTGTGTTCAGTTTTTCTCACTTGGCACACTTTATTTGTAGGTATTGATATCGTTGTACCCATCAGGCACTAGGTATGAGTGATTACCTCTTTAAGTGGTCCACTTATAGACCTACAAAACCATGGCGGCCTAGCTCTTGACAACAACTAGCAAGAAAAGGTCAGATGGGACCTACATATTAACGGTCATCTACGATAGGATTGGGAGAAATAGTCATGTTTTCTACCCATATGACCTAAAGTCCCCAGCGGGATTCGAAGCCAGGTTGCCTGCTCAAAGGCCAAATGTGTACAGTGGAATACACGTTTCTTACAGACATTTGTATCAACGAGGTCAGAGTTTCCATATTGGTCTGTGTTTGAGTGCAGTACAGGAAAGAATATGAAAAATGTTTACTTGAGCTGTTTTGGTATGGAACTTTGAGACTGGTAGAAGCAGCAAAGAATCAAGGACAAGGTCCATATTTTATGTCTTTTTTTCTCTCTAATGCTACATAAGATAAGCAATGACTGTTGCCGCCATAAGCCCTGTCCTGTCTGTTATTTTTCATCACCAAAGTATTTCTGATCATCAGTAAGAAGATAAATCGTTCTTAATCTGTATTTTATGTTCAATCACTTCACAGGGTGGTCCCGCTAGCAAAAAGAAGAAAGGAGGCAAGCAAGGAGGAGGACAGGTAACCATGACAGTTTCAAAACAACAAGACAACAGCATTTTGCTCTTAGCCTGCTCCATTACTTAAGACCCTTGTGGTGCAACCCTTGTTTGGCGGTTGAGGCCGATTTTGATTCTTGACTTTTGTTTAATTTTCTTACCTCATCCCACTCTTTCTTACCTCATCCCACTCTCTGTGAACAAAGTGTCAAAGAAGTTTACAGACTCAGTCTCATCCGTCACACTCATTTTTTTCTTTTCTTCAATTCTAGCACATGTACTAGTTTATAACCATCGAATGATGTTGTCACTTACTTGTAAAGAAGGGTCTAATGGTCTGCTTTGCAACAGTTTACTTCTCACTCGATGCGAACATGGTGATGAAGTGAAAGATTTCAATTTTGTTAACTGGAGTGACTTTGAAAGCATATATTAAGCTTATTGTTGTATTATGAAACAGGCTGTATGAGAATATGATTTCAGATGTTTTGATTTATAGCAAGATGTGATGAATGTCAGTGTCTCTGACATCTGTTGGGTCCTTAATTCAATGAAGATTTATTCATATTATAGTCCTATGATTTCTCTACCTTGGGAGTAATTTTATTTTCTCTCTCCTTTGTGAACTTGTCTATTTTTGTCTTTTAATAGACAATAGATAAATCTATCTATATATATAATATACATATTGTTGTCTTTTTTTTTCTCCAGAGAAAGAAAGGGAAAACATTTGGGAAGAAGAAGGGTAAGCACAGACTTGCTTTGTTTTATGTTTAACTTAGTAAGTTTCAGTTTGGTTTGATCCCTTTATTAATGGACGTATGTTGAAAAGTTGAATTTGTCAATTGTATCAAAGGGATTTTACATGTATATATGTTTGCTGCCCAAACATTTTCTTGCTATTTGTTGTCAAGAGCTTAGAGCTAGGCCGCCATGGCTCTGTAGGTCTATAAGTATTAGTGGACCACTTAAAGTTAAAGAGGGAATCACTCATACCTAGTGCCTGATGGGTACAACAATATAATACCTAAAAAAAATTAATTATATGTGTATATTAAAAAAGATCTTTTGAACAAAGGCTAAAAAGCCATTGAATAGTGATATGATACTATTGTAAGGGCGTAAAAAAAATCTGTTTTAGATACGTCGGTATCATTATTCCTTTGCTGTGCACAAATTTGCAGACCTCCTATAGGCTTATTTAGCCATGAAAATGGTGAAGAAGTGCACCAAACCTCAAATCGGGGTACGCAATTCCATAGTCTTCGGAGACTGAGGGTGTCCAATCAATTATTCCTTCCTTGTGACTTGTATGCTATATAAGCTGATACATGCCCCAGGTGTCCCAATACATTCTGTTTCTCTTTTACCCACAGGAGGAGGCAAGAGATCTAAAAGATAATGACATCCCCCACCACACTTTTCTTCTTTTTTTTGTTGATGCTGGAAGAATAAATGACCATCACCAACTATCGCGTTCCTGTCGTCCTCAACACTTCATTCTGTGTGGAAACTGGTCTTAGAGATATAGCTTTGTTGTCAGTGTTTGTTCCTGTTGTGCCAATTACACTTCTACTTTACAAGGCTGGAATGTATAGACAGTATAAATTTCGTCAATGATTGTTGGATCACCTCACAATACACATGTACTCAAAATTTAGTTGGATCACCTCACAATACACATATGTATACTCAAAAGAAATTTAGTTGGATCACCTCACAATACAAAAGGGGGCCACATTGGTGTTATCGTTCCGTACCATGGCGGATTTCCGTATTCACGAGTCTACAGCAAAAAAGCTTCCGTATTCACTCTTCTTCAAGGTGTAATGGAGTGCTTATTTATTTATAGAAAATATGACAAAAGTCATTTGAACCAGCTGAATCAGCTAAATCAGTTGAACCAGTTAAATCAGTTGGAACAAGCTAAATCAGTTGAATCAGCTGATCCAGCTAAGTTTGTTGAATCAGTTGAACCAGTCGAATCCGCTGAACCAGCTAAGTCAGTCAAACCAGCTAAATCAGTTGAACCAGCTAAATCAGATAAACCAGTCAAGTCAGCCGAACCAGTTAAGTCAGTTGAACCAGCTAAATCAGCTGAACAGGCTAAATCAGTTAAATCAGTTGAACCAGCTAAATCAGTTGAACCAGCTTAGTCAGTCGAACCAGCTAAGTCAGCTGAACCAGTTGAATCAGCTAAGTTTTAGTTAGTTGAACCAGCTAAATCAGTTGAACCTAATAGATAAAAAAAAAAGGAAGAAAAAAGGCCATCCTCCTCTGCCAAGATGTCAGTCCTGCATCTCCATTGGGGAATGCACTCTGGACATGGTAAGGATAAACAACAACACTACACTAACATAGACACACACATACACTACATACACTACAAGGAAGCACATACGTCCACACACATGCACTTACACGCAAGCCATACATACACACACAAGTAGAATACATGTACATGTATTTCAATGAACAAAGTGCAGAAGTTGGATGTGTCATTAGATGCTCCTTTATTATTGCTGAATGAGGAACATGGGATAGAGCAGTTGACCCAACACACAAAAAAACAGTGCCTTTACTGTGCCTGTACAGTCTATGTAGAAACAGGTTGCCATCAAAGAGCGTAACCCCCTACCTACCATACACTGAGATTTACTATAGACATAACGACATAGATGAATTACACTAGAATATTAAGTAAAAACATATTTCATGTGTCAGTCTGTTTTATTCTAGCTTGAGTATAAGTTTTACACCCCTAGTGCTACAATAAGGCTATAATGATAACAGTAGATGTGGGAGCTACGTTTAAACATCAGTCTCCGATAGGGTGGACAGCCGTATCAACTGCCCACACGAACAATGTCCGAAATCTCCCAACAGGGATTCGAACCCGGGTCAGACACTTGGAGATCAAATACGTTAACTCAACGTGACAACGTTTCGGCCACATGCTGTACACGTGTGTGTAAAAAGAAAAAAAAGAAGATATGAATTATGATTACTAGGTGGTCACTAACTAGTATACGATACTCTGAATTGTCAAAACTCTTTGAGAGCAACCTGAGACACTCTGCAGACATTTCAAGCACATAGCCATGTCATCATACATCAGTGTGCGGGTTCATGTTAAAGCATCAAAGCAAACAAACCATGGTATTGTTCTCGTGGTAGTGGTATCATCTTTGAGACAAACAAATAGTAATGAAAAAAAAAGAAACTGACCGTATACAATAGAAATCCAATTCACTTTAGATTACTTTTTATCATGTGTTTTCTTTCCTGTAACTCTGTACATATATTACGGTTAATAATGTGATGTTTGTTGTAAAAGCGAGAAGGAAAAAATCATTAAAACTTCATACACTGTGCATTATATAACTTAATCACAATCTAGTCCATTTATTTATTTGTCATTACATAAAGTCATACACTAGTCTTTGAAACTAGTCTGGTAAAGATACCCACATTTTGTGTGAGGAAAAAGCGTATTTCACTGTAGTAGTAGTAGTAGTAGTATCGTTTGGTTACACTTCCAGGTTAATTTGGTCAACCCACTTGTGGATGTCTTCAACACATCTTTTGATGTTATAGGGGTCAACGTAAAGATAACAGTTGGCAAAGATGTCACAGCCTCCTCTCTCTCCCAAGTACATGTAGTGGGGTTTACTATTATGATGGCAGGAGAATACATTTCACTAACAACAGTAGTGAGAACGAAGAAGAAGAACTAACAGTAGTAGTAAAGGATTCCTAATCCTACCATGACAACAATGTTAACGATACTCTTGTACATAAATCACCATCAAGGTGATGAACAATGTCATCATACAAGTCCTAAACATTGTTGTATCAAACAATAAGAGGTCTTTCTTTCCATGTTATAAGCCTCTAAAGTAACACCGTTATGAGTACTGGTACTAATTACTATGATGTAAAGACGACAATCTGAATTCATAGTCTAATCGTATAACTAAGCCATTGATACAGAGCAAAGTATTGGTTGATAATGTGCCTCATCCCTAATGAACATGAGCTTAAAGTATCGTACTTAAACTGAAACAAAAAGAGAGTACGGGTAAGAAGAATGTTACATTCTACACACATGCATCTATTGTTGTTGTGAATAGATCTAGGTCATTGAGTTCTTAGTGGGACAAGGTGAATGGCCAGGTGTTCCAATATAGAAACGTACCAATGTCATCATACACACGTAATTCTATACCAATGTCATGCACACGTAATTCTATACCAATGTCATACACACGTAATTCTATACTTAATACTAATGTCATACACACGTAATTCTATACTTAATACTAATGTCATACACACGTAATTCTATACCAATGTCATACACACATCATTCTATACTAATGTCATACACACATCATTTTATACTGTCGTCGTACACACATCATTCAATACTGGCCTACAAAGGTAAACAAACGTATCTGAAGTTTTTGAGTTTCCGATCAAATACATTTCACTTCCGTTTTCAGAAATTTTTCAATGTTACGTTCTGGCTCACTTGACTCAGAATTTTTATTTCAAACTTTATGGAATTCAGAAGTGGACCAAAATGAATGACACTATTTTTGCATTAACCTTCCTTGATCTTGGCCAAAAGCAGATTCAACGTAGGTCGGTTTGCCTGTGTGGGGCAGAAAAACTCCTCTTAATCAGTCTTTGTGTAGTTTTAAACAGAACCAGGCCTGTCTTATTATTCCAAAATAAAAATGGACTCATCTATACTTGCTGTAGACCAAACATCTTGGCCTTGGCTAGCACTACAGCCATCAGAGAACACGCACTCTATCAGAGAACATGTACTTCAAGTGTACATTTCACAAAACACTACAATCATATGTGTCATTCATACCATCATGTACTGGGAAACAAAAACGCATAATTTGGTCCATGTGTGAATCGCTCTCCACTCACAAAATACAAGGATGTAAATAACAACAGCATTCTCCTGAATTCATTGTATAATACATGTATGAGTAGTAGCTGTAGAGATCTATATACATATCGTATCACCCGTGACTTTTTGGGAACTGAAGAAGAAACATATTGGGGAACATGTCAAAATTCATTATCATTGTACATGTACATTTCATCCAATGAGAACATAATCCTTGCTTTCCAGTATCGTCGTAATATCCACAGTTGTATGTACATTTCTTTCTCGAGATAAGACTCCGACATGGAGAAGGCATAAACATTGTACATACGTATATATATATATGTGGCTGGAGATTTGTCCATAGACAAGTTTTTAATGGAAAAAAAAAGAACATTTCATTTCAACTGTCTGTACAGAACATTAAAAATGTCAATAATAATAAATGATACACTGTAGTGGATCTGAGATGAAAGTAACGAGCATATATTATCGGGACATGCATCAATGGCTTTGACAAACCCAAGACAGTTTGTTCAGATTTGTTCAGCAAGTCTCGCAGACTCCATTGAGAATAAACCCAGCAATGGACACAGGCTCAGATCTAGGTACTAGGTACTCAGAGTAAAAAAATCATACACATCAAACTGAAAGTATAGAAAAGTTTCTAGTAGTATGATAGAATAAAGAGAAAACAAATCGTTGATCAATATTTTGTTATGTAGCTTTGATGAAAAATCTCAACACTTGACAAATCGTCTATCAATATATATCTGTTTGCATCTTTGTCCCATGCATCTTATTTGTTCAAGTGATTTCAAAAGCATTGATGGCACAAACTAGATTTTTTATTAATGATGACGTAATGAGTAAAACGTGGTCCTGGGCGTAACAGAGAATTCTGGTTCATAATTTCCAACTTCTATGTCAACCAAACTCAGATGACGTAAGTCACTAGAAAGTTAGAAAGTCTATCATGATCAGCAAGGAGACTATGGTGACATAAATCACTAGAAATTTAGAAAGTCTATCATGATCAGCAAGGAGACTGTTTTAGAGTCTATCATGATAAAAAAAAGACTATGGTGACATAAATCACTAGAAAGTCTATCATGATCAGTGAAGAGAATATGGTGACATAAATCACTAGAAAGTCTATCATGATCAGTAAAGAGAATGGTTTAGGCTTGTAAATGGGAGATGATGATAAAGTCTGAAAACAAATAAAATAAATGTAAGCATCCCCTATCATGGATCTTGAGACCTCCATCTGTTATACTTTGAAGATCACTTTCATCTGAACAATGTACACCCCTGTGTGGTTACTCATCTTATAGAAAAACAAAACCGGGACACAATGACATACGAGTGAGGAGCTAACAACAAGACAGAATTCATCCTAAAACATGATCATAACACTACAACGGCATGACTTTTTTGCTGTTATTTATTTATCTATTTATTCTCTTCAAGTGGATTCAGTTTAACTGCAATAGAAGCAGGCAGTGTGAGAAAACTTGTGTAGTTACAGTGACAGATATAACTATAACAGAAAAAAAGTAACAATCTAGCACTTCATGCTATTTCTGTTTGATGTTCTTACAGCATGCCATTTCACAGCCTGTGGTAGACTATGGTACATGCATGCAAGGTTTGATAAAACTGAAAAACTCATTCACAACGAATGAGGAAATCTTTTGATAAATTGTTTATACCTGCCATAGTGCATGTACTATAAGTCCACAATAGAATGTTACTGGAAAATGTTTTTGAGTACGGTAAAGAGTAAAGTAAAGTATAGGTGAAGGGTGTTTGTTTGCCTCTCAGTTTGCGCTTTGTTTTGATAGGTTGCTTGAGGATCTTGGAGGGACATTTTGATGAAGCCAAACAAAGAGCTGGACAACAACCACAACCTGAAGGGAATGTTTTGATTTGGTCACAGAGTATTGGAGCACAAAGAGATTTGATTAACAAATAGGAAAGAGGAAGGTCAGACCTGCCAACTAATTGATTAAACAAAAAAGGTGAAATGACCTGAAAATTGACGTTTCACATCACAACAACAAAGATTCAATTCTGGCATGTCTTGGGCACTGTTTCTTTGAAATTTCAACACACAAAAGTTCTGTTCAAGATCCAAAACTGCGACACTCCTGAAAAGAACAGGACGATTGGCAGGTCTGGAAGGTGGAAAGCAAAGAGATTTGATTAGTAAACAGGACAAGGGAAGGCGGAAAACATAATAGAAGAAAGAAGAATTTCAAAGACTAGCGTACTGTGAACTTGAATCACAAGTCACACTTTTTGTAGTGAAAGTGCATTAACTTTGAAGAGTGTTTTTGTTCCTTATACTGCCTTGTATTTGTGCATTTACCATGTGGAAAGTAAGAAAGGAAGTTTGGAAACATGTAAGTAAATCTCTATATCCCCCCTGTAGTCTTGGTTCAGCAGGTGGTTTTATCGAGTCTTGAAAGTCGACCAATTTTGTCGATAGCTGAAAGTGAGAGCTGGTGATCCTCACTAAACAGTGTACAATAAAGTCATCAATTCATCAGCTGTGGTCTCAAGAGTTTGAGTTGTACACACCTAGTGACACAATTAGATCATATAAGAGGTGGGACCTACATCTTAACATCCTTCTCTGATAGGACAGTTGTGTCAGAGAGGGATCAATAACTAACAAAGATGATTCACAGATTCCAGAGCTCTACATTATGAACGTTTTGAGAGTTGTCAGGGCCAACAGAGAGGACAGTGCGACTGTGAATGTGGTCAGAACATTGTGAATCCAATTTGTCCTCGATAGGATAATAAATTGTCATCTTATCTTATCATCTTAGTGGTGCTGGTACATACATAGCTTGTTCATGGAATGCTTGTAAGCCTGATGGAACATTTGCCCTGTCGTGGTATAATAATAATATCATCACCATTATCACTATCATCATCATCATCATCATCATCATCATCATCATCATCATCATCATCATCATCATCATCAATATTAACATATGGAACAGATGGTAGTTGAATCTATACAGCAAACATCAGTGCAGATCAGCAAACGTCATGCCTGCTTACAATTGTTGTTTTTATAATGAAAGATAATGAACCTGATGGTTGATAATTTTCCATTCTTGACGCCAGTTGCCAGCTCAGTGTACAGGAGGTTCAGCCCGTAAGGCACTTCACATCAACATTTACACACACAACTTTAACCAGACTAAGTTTGTTTATTCACCATTTCACATACAGGGGGACAACAAGAAATGTGGTAGAATACCTTTACAAACAAGCCACCCCCTAAAGAACAAGACACGAGAAAAGAAAAGAAAAACAAAAAACACCAGGAGTTGAACGAGAAAAATGTCAGTTTCAATATATGCAGCATAGGGGCGTTTCTAGCACTAACCATATTATTGAAAGCAGTGACGTACCAACGTGTAAACATTGTCTTCTGCCTTAGCCCCAAAGTACGACTGTTTCATATCTTGATAACATTCTATCAACTGTGTATGGCTGGGTTATAGTTCAACAACACCTTTGGTGAGGTGAGCATTGTTCTCCATTGGAATCCTTCACTCTCACACGGACACTCTTAGTCTTCTCCTTCTACTCATTCACTCATTCATTCATTCACTCACTCATTCATTCATTCATTCATTCACTCACCCATTCATTCATTCACTCACCCATTCATTCACTCACTCATTCATTCATTCATTCATTCACTTGAACTGCACCTGTCCTCGAGAACAAAGAAGAAGAAGAACTCATTCATTCACACATAGAGGCACCCCTTCCCCTCCCCTCCCCTCCCCGTCCCACTAATGATTCAGGGACAGCGTGGAAGCCCCTAAACCTGATGCTGACGAAGCCGACGGCCCCCGACCCCTCCCTTGACCTTCCGACCCCCCAGTCAGCATGGAGACGGACGTTCTGGCCGCCTTGACAATCTCTAGGACCATGGCCTTGCAGTCGCAGCACACGGCCATGGTGGGGCCGCCGCGCAGGATGGATTTGGTGGACAGACCTGTCCGGGGCGCCACGGCAGACTGAGACCTCTGGATGGGTTTCGAACCTTTACCACTCGGGGCCCGGCTGGGTGAGGAGGAGGGGGTGTCTCGGCTGGGTGGGGTGAGGCTGGGACTCTTCTCTTTGCTGGGGGACGGGGATTTTCTGTGGGTGGGGAAGGGAGGGTGGGGGGATAGACGGGTAGTTAGCAATTTGTATCTATCCTGTGTTATGTAATACATCTGAATCAAAGATAAGAGTTTGTGCTGATGTGTCTCATCATGGTTGCTTCTTTCTTTGTTAATATGGTGAGAACATTGTGAAACCAATTTACGCTCAATTAGGTAATAAAGTAAGGTATCATAAAATCTTCTCTCATCTTACCTAATCTTGTTTTTTTCTTATCCTGTCTATCTTATCTCATCTTGTCTTATCTAGTTTTTTCTCTCATCTTGTCTCATCTTGTTTTTTTTTCTAATCTTGTCTTACCTTATCTCATTTTATCTCATTTGTCATATCATATATTGTCTTATCTTATCTTATCTTGTCTCATCTCATTTGTCATATCATATATTGTCTTATCTTATCTTATCTTGTCTCATCTTATCTTATCTCATCTCATCTCATTTTGTCTTATCACATATTGTCTTATCTTATTATCCTATTCTACTACTAGTTCAGTGGTACTGACTTGAGAAATTTGTGTATGAGCTGGTGTGTCTCAGGGGCCAGAGGTGTGGGGCTCAACGTGTACACGGGGATGTTGCTGAATGTGTCTCCTGGTACGTTCATCTGGAAGGGGAAACAACTTCATAGTCAGCAATCAAATAATTAGGTATTTCCATGAGGTCATGTGATACAGAGGACTACCCTTGTAGGCTACGTTCACTCGTGTGATGTTTGGTATAGTTTTGCAAAATAAAAGAAAAGTTGTTGATCGGTTGGATTAAAATATTGCCAGTATATATGCCAGTACACTAGTCTTGTGACAAAATCAGCGCAACGCCCTATGAACGGAAATACCTACATGTAATTATGGTATGGGTACTCAAAGGGTGAGGGTGATGGAATAAGAGGGGGGGGGGGGGGAGACGTTTATTCGATACCTAAGAGTAAGCAACTTTGGAAGATCTTGGCAGTATGTCAGTATGGGCGGCGTCGGTTAGGCAAAACTACCAGTATGCCTCCCAGGAGGTTGAGAAGGCTCTGGAATGAACCAAGTCTGTCAGTGGCTATTGTAGTGTAAATTTGAACTTGCTGTAGAACAGGGCAAAGCGCTATATATAAATGCTATCTACTACTGTTTTTATTATAATTTTTGTAATAATAATGACTATGAGAGGATCACTAAGCTTACTTTGCGTAGACATTTCTGGCAGACTGTCCTCTTACAGAACTTGCACTTGGTGCCCCACTCCCCAAACAGTGTGAAGCGGGTTGTCTTGCAGGTGAAACACACCTGAAATCAAACAACCATAGGAATAAGAACAATCAAATCGTATTCAATTAAAAAAATTGCATTGTAATTGTAGTATGGTAATGCAGTTGCAAAGAGTTGACAGGTGACCCAATAGATTAAGGCCCAGACAAGCAGGAACAGCAACTAATACGTACAGATGGGGACTTACGGACGCACCAACATACTTTACTCAAGACACAACTTGTGTCACACAAATCACTCAAGACACAACTTGTGTCACACAAATCACCCAAGACACAACTTGTGTCACACAAATCACTCAAGACACAACTTGTGTCACACAATCAACTCAAGACACAACTTGTGTCACACAATCAACTCAAGACACAACTTGTGTCACACAATCAACCCAAGACACAACTTGTGTCACACAATCAACCCAAGACACAACTTGTGTCACACAATCAACTCAAGACACAACTTGTGTCACACAAATCACTCAAGACACAACTTGTGTCACAATCAACCCAAGACACAACTTGTGTCACACAATCAACTCAAGACACAACTTGTGTCACACAAATCACTCAAGACACAACTTGTGTCACACAATACATCTCAAGACACAACTTGTGTCACACAATACATCTCAAGACACAACTTGTTTCACACAAAAAACATCTTGTATTGCATCTCCCAGAAACAAGATTGTAAGAAGGATATGAGACCAACAATAGATGTTGTGAAGATTTCCAAAATTGGGTAGACCAAATTGACTTTGAAGTGTAACTCAATGATACTATCACATTTGTACTACATGTACTACTATCACCTTATTTTCCGGACAATACGGCGCACTGGTATGTAAACCACAGCCGCTGATTTTTACCAAAAAGATAGACTTCTCCTAGTATAAGCCGCACCAAATTATGTATCAACAATGTATTTGATTATTGTTATTAAATGACCCCTGGTAAATGTGTAGACACAAACGAAAGTGTGCAGCACACCTGTCAATATTTCTATACATCGACAGAGGACCCGCTCATTTCTGTTTAGGCCTAGTCTTTGACTATGAGTGTATGTAAAGTCAACTGCTGGTAACAAGTGAGAATGTGATATTTCCTGAACAATCCTAGTAAAAGCCGCACCGTTGTATAAGGCGCAGGGCCGGTGCTGATGGAAAAGTTCAAGCACCAGGGCAACAGAAAATGATGCGGCATTCTCCTGGTTCAGTCCTAAATCAATGGCTGTAACCATAAATGTCCCAAACGTTGCATT
>JAUELK010248009.1:0-16877 GCA_031471215.1 Gastropteron pacificum | reverse complement strand
CACACACACACACACACACACACACACACACACACACACACACACACACACACACACACACATGCACACACACACATACACACACACACATACATGCACACACACACATGCATACACACACACACGCACACACACTCACACACACACACACACACTCACACACACACACACACATATATATATGCACATGTATACACACACACACACACACACACACATGCATGCACACATACACACACAGACACACACATACTCACATACACACATACACACTGACATACACACACAGACACACACACACAGACACACTCACACACATACACACACACACACACATACACTCACATACATATACATATACAGACAGACACACACACATACACTCATCCATGTGTAATACACATACACACAAAAAGAAAACACCAACATTGTTCAAAACGAATGAAACATTGTTATCATGAATCAATTCTGTATAACTTATACACTGTATGATACAAAATTAACTATCTGGTAGTTTTATGTTTCTTATCAATACAATAAACAAGTCTATAACATGGAATGTTCACAATTTTGTTAATAGAATGAAAAGTGATGACTAAGGGGGGTGAGCTTGAATAAATTAAATGGTCTAGCCAATAGTCTTGTATATGTATCCTTTGACTCTGATTCTAATGTAATGATCCTCATTAGTCATCAGAAATGACTCCTAAAATATTCATAGAGAATGAGCATGAAACATATTCATAGATGATTTACATTTTAATTTTAAAAGTAACAATAATTCTGGTTACTCTCTGTTTGAATTCATACCAAAACTTATATCAGAGATATTTTGCTACTTTGATCAAACATTGTACGGTTGAATGAAAAGAGAGCATTCAATTTTAATTTGGCTGTCATGTTTGTTTGGTGAAGAGGCCTATACACGGATTGAAATAAATGTTTTTTGAAAACAAACCAACAAACTGTGTATCAACTCATCTGGAAAATGCAATAGTATGAATACGAGAATGACAACCAGGCAATAACAATGGATAGCTAGATTTGAGTAAGTAAAAAACAATTTTTGTTAATGGAAATATATGACCATAATAGTTTATAGTTTGCTTTCTTGTGTTGATGTGTTTGCATACAAAATACTTAAATTCTACTTGTATTGGTACTTTGGCACATGACAAAGTGATAAATGATTGTACATTGTCTACGACTATACACTTGTGAGATGCAGTGACACTCTGAAAGAAGAAACCATTGTATTTGTTAATGTCGTGTATAACAATCACAGATACAGCTGTAGTAGCCAATAAGATTCATATAATAAGACAACATTGTGTGAAGCCTATCACTATCAATAAATAAAAGTCTCTGAAGACAAGAATATAGAGTCTTTTTTGTGTTCCCTGCATCACACTAGATTGGCATCCTTGGCCATACTGTAAAACATGGACTCAGTGTTGGCTAGAAGGTTTGCAGGGCTGTCAATTTCAGCGATATTTCCGTTGTCCATCACCATCACCCTGGAAAATGTAAGTTAATATATGCTGAGTAAAACCCAAATCAGAAATGTTTATTCTGTGCACATCACCTTTAAACACATAATATTATTATGTACAAGGACAGAGACAGTAAACATATCATATCAAACAACCGTACTGGACTACTATGGATGCTACAGACAAATCTAAGGACAATACCAGTGAATGGTCATGTTCCTAGTCAATCAATCACTACAGAGATCAGCTTAGCACATTGGCCTGAGCAATACATGGGTTAATCTTTTTAAGTTAAGTTTTGATAAACAAACATTGCACAAAGTACAAGCTAACCATTTTCAATCATTGTTTATGAATTGAATTGAATGCTTGTATTGGTATATAAGGTCTTTGGCCCACATTACAAAATCATACATAAGAGTAGAAATTGTTTATGAATGAACCATCGGATGTGGTTTATGATTCCGTACACACTGGCATACCAGAACATTAAAGAACAGGAAACAGAAATCAGTAAGTGTGCCCACCTGTCATAGTCCATGATTGTGTTGAGTCTGTGAGCAATGGTGAGAACTGTGCTATCCCTGAACTCTGTCTTGATGGTTTTCTGAATGAGCTCGTCTGTCTCCATGTCCACTGCTGCTGTGGCCTCGTCCAGCACCAGGATACGAGTCTTACGTAGGAGAGTTCTAGCCAGGCACAGCAACTGTTTTTGGCCCATACTAGGAAGGGAACAATGGAAACAAGGTTTCAGTTTGCCTATAATAATAGCAATAATATAAATATGATATTTTTTTGGGCCCATACAAGGAAGGGAACAAAGGAAACAAGTTTTCAGTTTGGCCTATAATAATAGCAATAATATAAATATGATATTATTTTGGGCCCATACTAGGAAGGGAACAATGAAAACAAGGTTTCAGTTTGGCCTATAAGGCTGGGATTCAGACTTGAATAATAACAATAATATAAATATGATATTGGTGAAACTAGTATACATATTTCCAATCCGATCTGCTAGCTGAATGCATTTGGCAGAAAACAAAACAAAAAACTCGAATTGACATATATGGGGAAAATGTAGAGTCAAGGTTTAAGTCAATCACATATTACTATGATAAGACATGCGCATGTGAATTCTCCCATTTGATCTCTGTGATCTTCTTGTTAGGATAAAACACTAAACAAAGTATATGGCCAAAATGGCTCTTCTCAAACAAGTAGGCTACTTTTAGGCTTTAACATTTGGGAAAAAATCGGAAAGCAAGTTATGAAATATTTTACCATTCACATAACATTGCAAGGTCTATTTAAGTCAACAGATGATGGGCAAAAGATGATAACAAAATCTTGTTATTATCAAGCAAAAATCATACCAACCAACCTGAGGTTCTGTCCATTTTCACCACAATTGTAGGAGAGCTGCCCGGCTAGTCCAGAGATAAAGTCTTTGAGATGGGCGTGTTCTAAAGCTTCCCAAACCCTCTCATCTGAGTACTCACTGGAAGGGTCAAGGTTCATGCGTATGTCACCCCAAAATATCACAGGATCCTATAGACAAAAATACAACAATTCTAGAGAGTAAGGAGGGTTTGAAACCTATTGATGCTCAGAAGAAAATCGGTTACATTTTCTCCACAGATTCTACTGAAAGGCAGAACATTTTTCTATTCATAACATTGCTGAGGGTAATCCAAATGAATAAATTGAATGAATTAACTCACATGCCATTTGACAAATGAAAGGAGTAAAAATAAAACAAAACAAACATTTCAATAAAAGTCACATGTTTTCGACCATTTAAATCGAATGTGCAAGTTACCACCACAAAACCCAATCCCACCTGAGGCAGAATGGTGATGCGAGACCTGAGGTCATGCAAGCCAAGCTGACTGGTCACATGATTGTCAATGTCAATGCGACCTGCGGCTGCCTCCACAAGTCTAAACAAGGCCACAGTGAGAGAAGACTTGCCAGCTCCAGTTCTGCCAACAATGCCAATCTATGGAGAGAGGTAAAATGCAAAAATAAGAGTTTTTGAAGTTTTAAATCACAATTTGTGGTGCTCTCTGTGGTGCTCTCTTTCATCCCCCCCTCCCCCCCCCCCTCCCCCCCCCCCTTCCAAGACCAAGTGGCACATCCTTCCTCACATATTGCTCAGATCCAACCAAAATGTAGCAATCAAAATCACTTAGCCATCTCAAACAAAATGGCTTTTCAAAACTTTCTTGATTGTATTGTATTGTATTGTATTGTATTGTATTGTATTGTATTGTATTGTATTGTATTGTATTGTATTGTATACGCTTTCTTCATCCCTTTTCAGGGAACTTTGCTATGTGTTATGAACTCTGCTTTTTGCTGAAGCCAACATGCAGTCGCCACAGAGCAGCGCCTCTCATGCTATCAGCCATGGTCGTTGGGGGGGGGGACGAGGGGGTTATGATAGGCTTTTTAGTTTTGAATTTTGCAGAGACAGCAACCATAACTTGCATACTCTTCATCGATTTCTAACTGCCAAGGGATCTTTAACGTGCGCAACGGGCACATGGGACCTCCGAGTTTATCGTCCTTTTCCGAGAAGACTAGGTGCTTGTTCCCAACTATCAAGGAGACCAACATACAAAATAGGCCTAGTGACAAATTGAACCAACTTTTTTTAGCAACACCCACAAACAATCACATTGCTATTTTAAAAAGAGAAAAGAAAAACCTGCCCACACCATGTAGAATAATAGATTCATGATGTTGAGTGTTTTTGATGAAAAGACAGCAATTACATGATCCTACTTTCTCTCCAGGCTTCAAGTGGCAGGAGATTCCTTTCAGCACCAGTTCTAGTCCGGGGCGATATCTAAGCTCCAGGTCTTGGAAAACTGTTTCACCATATTGAGGCCAGTCTGCCGGAGGCTTTGTGTCTGGAACCTCCCATGGAGGCTGAGGAAGGAGGAATGGAACTTTTGTTGTTGTTGTTGTTGTTGTTGTTGTTGTTGTTGTTCCTATACTCTTTTGCAGAGTAATCCATTCTTGTTGGTAAATACCTATCTGAGGAATCTATTGTTTTTCTGAACTAGTCGAAAACCACTAAATACTTGAAGATGAAATCCCCAAAAAATATTGCACCATGATTGGCTTTCTTTACACTTTTTGTATCATCAGTCTTTCAGGCATTGCTGGTATGGTGAGAAAAACGAAAAGGTTGAAAGATGGTGTTACACTTCATTAAGATTTAAAATGAAATAAACGGACAGTACCTCAACAGCATTATTTGAGTACTCCACCAGTCTCTCCACTGACACAATGTTGGTCTCGGCTTGGTTTGCCATTTGAATGAAGAACCCCAGGGAGTTGGTCACCTAAAATGAAGGGAAATGTCAATGACCATGACTTCTTCTTCTTGTTTGCCTTCACAGTTGCAGGCATGACAATGACAACAGCAATGAGAATAGTAAAATGTTCTGTAAGAAATCAATTCTTTAGTAATTGGATGGTACATGTTTCACACCACATTGAATTAAATTTCAAAGAATGAGATATCAATGCAAATCATGCTCGACATTTTCAAATTCAACTGACGACCTCTCACACGGAAGTCAAAGTCAATAAACCTTTTGATACTATACTTAACTAAAAAGTTCGAATTCAATCTAAATCCATTGTGAGGTAAAAGTTAAGATATCATCTACACATTTATGGTCATCAATTGTAACACATTACAGATGGTCAAATCCTGATGTGAATTCTTTCACACAAGTTCAAGCACCAGGGCTACAGAAAATGATGTGACATTCACCTGGTTCAGTCCTAAATCATGGCTGCAACCATAAATGTCCCAAGCGTTGCATTAACATAGGCAGTACCAACTCAATGACTGCATTGCACATAGCAGTTATCTGGCCCGGAGTGGTCTTGTGACTGCATTTCCCATTTGCATGAACAAGGGGACAATTTGAAGGCCCTCCAGTCTCAGGTTGCAGAGCTAGTCTGTAGGTCTGTTAAGACCACTTGAAGAGTGAGTAACTCATACCTTGTGCCTGATCACAACAACAACAACAACAAGTCTAAGAAGGCTAAGCCTATTGACCTGCATAGCGTAAGACACGGAGAGCCCAGCCAGGCCTGCAGTCAGACCAGACGAGGACACAGCAATCATGGCTGCGGCCAGAATTACAATGTTACCCAGGAACTCAAGTCTCACTTGTAGCCATCTTAGAGAGAAGACAAAAACAAAAAGAGTGTCAAAATCTGAGGTTGATCTTCACACACTGATGTAAGTTAAAAACTTAAACTGTGCGCCTACACTTGAAAGAGAAACAAAATGATGGGTACTTAGCCGAATTTGTTCTCAAGGTTTTGATTTCAAATGCTATAAGAAAATAGATTTTTTGGGAAAGAGAAAAAAGCAAGACCTTGAAATATTATGCAACGATTTAAAACATGATCATGAAAAATTACTAGTTTATTCTTTATCAAATTTTCAAATGCTACATTAGGCATTAAAAGCACAACTTACTGAGCTGTGGTTATATTTGCAAAGTAAAATTTGAAGTTAAAGTCAACCAAATTTTGTGAATGAAGTTTGAAGCGATCTTCAACTCCATAGCCACGGATGGTTGCAACACCACTCAGAGTCTCAGAGAAATGAACATAGATGGGAGACCGACTTGTGGAGTCAATTCTTCGCAGCTGTCGTGATGCAGGCATGAAGAAACGCTGTCAAAGAAGGTAACATGATCTGGGTAAGTGAAATTCAGAATGAAAAATGTAGTCTTTGAGGTATCTGTATATATATATATATATATACAGGGATTGATGGGGGAAAAACATGGCAGATATTAATAAATGATGAAGGATGAATACAGATTGGCCTACAAATACATATGGTAAGAGAGCCTCAAAGGTTGCCTTCCATAGTGTACATATGTACCTCCTAGGAAGCTTCGTCATATACAGAGGACTTTTGCAATCGTGCAATGTCTACAATGCCTTTGAGGATGTTAAAATACACACACCAGATGTTACAATGTATAAAAGCATGACTATTTATTCATGAAAATTGAAAAGCTTTCTTTAAAAAACTGATGCATGTTTTTGCTATACGTTCATATATATACAACAAAGTTTTCTTAAAAGATAAGATATGTAAATAGTTTGCCTGCGGCCTTCTAGTGGTGATGCTGGAATAAATTGTGCCTGTAGAGTGCATTGAGCTAACCATTGGGCCAAGGAGTGTTATCATGTTATTGACATTATTTATTCTCAATCTGGCTTGTAATAGGTAAGAGTTATTTAATGACAGAGTGGGTCAAGAGATTTCAACCTGTAGCAGTATGTACATGATGACAACAGGGATGATGACTGCTAGGACTACTGGACTACTGTAGCCCACAGTGACAAGGGCAACAATCACATTGCCAGAGCTACGAATTGTCTGCCGCATCAAGTTCGGCAACATTGTATCCAGAACTTCAACATCTCGGGAGAAACGGTTGACTACCCTACCTGTGTGTACAAAAAAGACATAGTCATTTATCAGTTTTATACCTGCCAAGACGGAAACAAACAAAGCTCTATTTTTCATCAGTGTGGATATTTGATTTATACAATCTTAATGGTTTTGTCTTAAAATGAGTGAAAACATTTTCAGGGATGTTAAAAGGTTTTGTAGTTATTTTTTTGGGTTGTTCATATTTTACGTGTTTGAGTCTTCCTTGTAAAAGGACCAAAACATAATAATAATAATAACAATAATAATAATAATAATAATAATAATAATAATAATAATAATTATAATAATAATAATAATAATAATAAGAGCATTTGTAATGCGCTTTCCCTGGATAGCTCAAAGTGCTGCACAAGAGGTTAAAATGCATTAGGAATGAAAACTAGCTAACGCTACTAGATCTAACTAAGTAAACAAATAAAAGAGTAAACATTAAAATGAATGAATGGTTTAAGGTACCCGAACATGGGTCATGTAGCATACAATATATCAATGGATTTATCAAGATACACAAAAGCAACATATCAAAATGGTCCCTCATTAATCAGCATCAATGTTTCTAGTACCAACAGTCTTGTTTCCTGTCATCTTGACCTTTTGCTTTCAGTACAAAATACAGCATTGTTGTACAAACATCTTTCAGGAGTACATGTTAACCAACCACTTTGGGGTCAGTTTGCATTTTTGTGTCTATGATAGGTTTAGAAATTATGAGAGCTGTATATGTCTAAAAGAGTACAACTGGTGAAGCTGAAAAGAAACAGATAAAAAAACAACAACGAGTGAGCAAATATATTAGAACATCTCTAGTATTAATGACAAAAGCTGTGATAACTAACCAACAGGTGTAGTGTCAAAGAAAGACATGGGGGCACGCAAGATGGCTCCAAGCATGGAGTTGTGTAATGTCTTTGCAGCGTTCACGCCCTGGTACAGAATCATGACGGCAAACACAAAGTTGAAAAACCCTGTACAGGAGAGAAAACTAGACTTGGGGCAAAACAACTTCCTTTGAAAATTCTGTGGATCTTGAACCAACAAAACACCGCTTCAAATTGAAAACATAGGCTAAAAAAAGAACTGATTGAAAAAAACCCACCAAACTCATCTGATTGTCAACATATCAATGCTTCTTTGATCCATTCATAAAGCAAACCATTTTGTATAACACGAGATGCCATGAATGAGCATAATTTAATAAAAAAGATGAAGGAGAACAATAATTACTGTAGATAAGTTGTTGTAAAAACATGTTTCTGTGTATTTTATCAGATCTACAGATGTAAGGGGAAGAAGAAGATGAAGACAATAATTACAATGGCAACACGGCAAAAGACATTGATGTAGTAATTGTTCTTCTTCTTCCAATTATGACCGCAGCCTCATATACAGAGGACTTTTGCAATCGCACAATGTGACTCAGTCTGTAAAATGAATAATAAAATGCACACACCAAATGTTATAAAAGCATGATTTGTTACCTTGAGCAAAGCCCATCACGGCGTAGATAGCAATGTACAAGTTTGTTTGGTCTTCATACTTGGAGGTCCCACTGAGGCTGACGTTTGCCAAAAACTGGTCGTCAGTCCATGTGGACAGCCAAATGTTGCTGAAGACGGTGCTGCCCATGCCACACATGAAGAGTAAGATGCTCACCAAGCATGCCAAGGGGCCGACTGCTTTGATGTACTGGCCATAAACTTCCAACTGGACCTACACACATTGGAGAATGATGATGATGATGAAAGTCATTTGTATAGCGCACAAATCCATTGAATGTATTCAATGTGGCTGTAAAATGCTTTGAGCTTGCTGTAGAACAAAGCAAAATACTAGATAAAAGCTATCATTATTTCACTTCTTTTTTTTTTTTTAGTTTAAATTTTACACCCGTAGCAACACTTTTTAGATCATATAAGAGGTGTGACCTACACTTTAACGTCCATCTGCGATAGGATGGAGGTGAACAGCCATGAAAAATGCCCACATGACCCATGTTCAGAATGCCCTCATCAGGATTTGAACCTGTGTCGCCTGCTTGAGCCCAACGTGTTTACCATTCCGCCACCAAGTGGCCCTATCCATTATTATAACTTTCAACTGTAGAATAAGTTGGTTTATGTTTCAGAACAGCAATTTCCCGAACTTTGTTGTCAAAAGGAAGAGACTTAAGTTCCTAAACCTGGATAACTTCAAATTGTGGAAGGACGTTGTGAACTACAAAGAGCAGAATGAAAAAGACAATCTAATTATGTTTATATACATTGTTTTCTGACATCATTCTCAAAACTTTGAAGAGCCTAATAGTGTACAAAAGTCAAAGGAAGTCAAGCATGTAGCCAATCTGCTTCAAAAAAGTTTTGGTGATGCCCACTAGACTTTAATAACTGGCCATCCTTTGTGGAATTGATGATGATGATGATGATGATGAGGATGATGCTGATGCTGATGCTGATGATGATGATGACGATGACGGCGACAACAACAGCGGCGACGGCGGCGGCAGCGATGATAATGACGATGATGATGATGACGATGATGATGATGATGATGATGATGATGATGATGATGATGATGATGATTTTTTTTCACTTACATTTCCTGACTCCTGAATCTCTTTTTCAATGAGATGATGAATTTTGTCGTCGTCACTCTTCGGGTTCTCCTGAGATTTTGTTACAGCATCCGCCCTGCTCTTTTTCCTCTGCCCATCACCATGACTGATTGACTTACGAAGTCTGTGGGAACCACTCATGCTCATCTTTCTCTGCTTGTGAGACCCGCTCATACTCATCCTGCAAAGACAGAAATGCATCACAATTTTAATTAAATAGCTGTCTGCATTCAAACTTTCTGATCCTGTGTAAACAGACTAAATTGATTAAAAACATTACAAAAGTTAAATCAGAGCACAAAATGATGGACATCATAACAAAATTAAAGTAGAAAGCAATAGATTCAGCTGATCTTAGTCAATATTAATCCTATTATTTAAGACTTAAAACTACAGTACCATAAGCTTGAATCATTAGAGATCCTCTTGTATCACATAACATGGTGAATAAATGAATAAATCTATGGCAGAGTATCAAACAAGATCCTAGTAAGGACTATCCTGATAAAACATTAAGAAGGCTATAGTAATGAAAAGAGATTGTAAAGACAATGAGAGAATAACAGTGTCATCTTTCAAACATTAAAAAAATAAACATGCAAACTATATAATTGCCTGAAAAAAGACAACTAACCTGCCAGCTTCGTCCCCTGAAGAGAATCCAGTCACTGACTCCAGCCTCTGCAGAACTTGTCTCTTCAGGGCAGCCACTACAAAGGTGAAGATACGTAACAACATATTCTCAGAAATGGTCCAAACAGACCAGAACATGGTCGTGAGACTTTAGGAGAATTGAGTATTTAATTTCATGTCACATAACATAGTATGAATTATTATTTGATGATATGGGGTTTGAGCAGTAAATCTTTTTAGAGACAAAACAACTAAGAATTATAGGCCTACTAAATAGTCTGTTACTAGGGATACATTGTTTCCCCCCATTGCTTCCAATTCCAAAACAATTGAACAGCCCACAGTTTTCAAAGAATATTTCTATTGTAGAGAGAAAAAGACAGGGGGAGAGAGAGAAAGAGAGAGAGACAGAGAGACAGAGAGAGAGACAGAGAGAGAAAGAGAGAGAGAGAGAGAGACAGAGAGACAGAGAGAGAGACAGAGAGAGAAAGAGAGACAGAGACAGAGAGACAAAGAGAGAGAGAGAAAGAGGGGGGCAAGTGTAAACAGAGAGAAATCTATAAATCATAGATAACTATTTAACAAACCAGCAGGAATTAGTCACTGGTTTACTTACATTCTGGATCCTCCTCTTCCTCTGACACCTCGCCACTTTCATCATCTTTCCCCTGCTCCTCAGCTATGAAGTATTCTTTCAGGAACTGTGCAAAGTCTCCGTCCCGCTCCAACAACTCTTCATACTTGCCGTCCTCTGTGATCTCCCCATCCTTCATCACCAGGATACGATCCACCATCGGCAGCCAGTAAATGCCGTGAGTGACAAGGATTCTGGTCTATAGAGGATAAACATTGAAAACTTCTGAAGCCGAGAAGTGGCCAACGTTTGGCTGGAAGAACAGAACAAAAGTGTAGAAATACACAAATTGTAAAGCAGTCATGAATGCAAGGTCACTGAACAAAAGTGTAGAAATACACAAATTGTAAAGCAGTCACGAATGCAAGGTCACAGAACAAAAGTGTAGAAATACACAAATTGTAAAGCAGTCATGAATGCAAGGTAACAGAACAAAAGCGTAGAAATACACAAATTGTAAAGCAGTCACGAATGCAAGGTCACAGAACAAAAGTGTAGAAATACACAAATTGTAAAGCAGTCATGAATGCAAGGTCACAGAACAAAAGTGTAGAAATAAACAAATTGTAAAGCAGTCATGAATGCAAGGTCACAGAACAAAAGTGTAGAAATACACAAATTGTAAAGCAGTCACGAATGCAAGGTCACAGAACAAAAGTGTAGAAACACACAAATTGTAAAGCAGTCATGAATGCAAGGTCACAGAATAAAAGCGTGTTAAGTGTTAAGTTGTCTTTGTTTGTTTATTTTGAGTAGGCTACACATTTCAAAAGTAAAAACCATACCTTTTCCCTGAGTACACCCTGGTGTCCAATGACTTTCTGGAAGATGTGTTTTCCTACATGACTGTCTACGGCACTGAGAGGATCATCCAAGAGGTAGGTCTCTGCCCGACTGTACACAGCACGCGCCAAGGACACTCTTTGCTTCTGACCACCGGATATGTTGATGCCCTGGGGGAAGGAATTGAACTGGTTTAAATAATGATAATACAATAGATAATACATACTTTTCCCAAGAGTACACCTGGTGGTGGATAAGAAAATGCTCTAAAATCCAAATCGAGTTGGCATGGCCGGGGTTTGAACCCCGGACCTTTGAACCGTGAGGCCAAAGCTCTGACCACTTCACCACCAGATCACCAAATAAGTAGATATATGAATCCTGTAGATGGCTTTTGTTTCTGCAGTATAAAACAGTCGTTGACCAAGCTGTCAGGTCTTTTATCACTGTAGAAAAAGGTTGTTTTAAACTATTTATTATTAAAGTCTAATCTCAAGAAGGCTCCTTGGGTTGAGAAATGCACAACAGTGTACAAAGATACAAACTGCGTATTAGGATTTAATATTACATAGAGACATCATAAAGTTCATGTGTGTGGGTTACTACATTATGGCATTATCCTTATGGAATTTATTTGTGAAAATATAATAACATACTATGTTATAGATTTTGATTATCTTGACATTGTCTATTAAGTGGCCCTAAAACATTGATTGCTGCTTTTCAGTTCTTCATGTTTGGGTTGTCAATGTCTCTTGTCGTGGAATAAAGTTGGGTCAAACATAACTTGCCCACTTGTTCACTATGAATAATAATAACATCATTTATATAGCGCTTTATGAAGTGTCTGTGCGAGTACAGCAGCATCACTGCTAAACACTACTAGGCTACATAAAGAAAATAATAATAATAATAATAATATACAGCTTCACCCCGAAGAAACAAGCTCTAAGCACTTTACATTGACAGAAAAACAACACAGTATAATACAAAACTCATGTCATACAACGGATACAGTACAATGCACAATAGTCAACAACACAATATTGAAACGAATCTGAGTACATTGCACAATAGTCAACAATAGGACATCTTGATTCATCTAGTATACACAACTTTAGTTGGTGAATAAGTAGGTTTTCAAGTCTTGATATGTAATAAATAAATACAAGTCTTGCAATGCTGACCTTTTCTCCAATCTCTGTCTGGTCCCCCCCAGGCAAGATCTCTAAGTCTGTCTTAAGGGCACACGCCTCAACCACCTTGTCATAAAGAGGCTTCTTCATGTCTGTTCCAAACAAAATGTTGTTTCGCAAAGTTGCATTCTGGATCCATGCCTCTTGGGGCACATATGCAAGGCTGTTCTGTGAACAAAAAAAGGAGAGGTCTTTTACTTGGTTTTTGAACAAAAAAGGGAGAGGTCTTTTCCTTGGTTTGTGAACAAAAAAGGGAGAGATCTTTTATTTGTTTTTTATTTTTCAAAAGCTCAGACAGATAACTCTCCATTTGCAATCAACTTCTTATCCCTTGAACCAACTTTGAGGTTTTTGTTCTATCTTAAGGACCAAATTCATTATAAATTTAAAAAGTAGGTCTATTAGAATTGTGCTTTTAAAAGGGCTGTTTGTCAATGCAAATAGTAGTATATAGATTGCAGAATGTAAAATAATTTTATCAAGACTATGAGTATATCAAAAAATGAATATACAGTTTCATAGTCAATCTTACATGCTAAAAGAATAAGAACTCTATAAGTATTTGGACAAGGACGAAGTCATTGGATGGTTTAAGCTGGTCTTTCCTTTTTTCCCCACAATAACTTAAGCCAAACAACATCTTTAAGACTGCGATGTTCTTTACCTTGACAGTGACGGTGCCCTTGAGTTTGATCATCTCTCCTAGAATGGATGACAACAGGGAAGACTTGCCAGCTCCCACAGAACCAACAACAGCCACCAAACTGCCAGGGCGGATGTCCACATTGATGCTGCAAGGAGTATTTTTGAATTGTATTGTATTGTATTGTATTGTATGGTATTCATCCACTCTCAGGGAAATTTGCCTTAGTGTTATGAGCTCCGCTTTTCGCTGAAGCCAACACACAGTCGCCACAGAGCAGTGCCTATCGGCCATAACTTTACTTTCTGCTGGTCAATTTTGCTTTTGGTTTTCTCCCATTTCAACATGTTTCAAGAATGATTGACACGATGAAGGAGTTCTATGTTTGTCAGATTTGATTATTCTTATTTTCCAGAACCCCTCAAAAGTAAAGACAAATCAGAACTTTCTATGTGCAAAATGGGTAACTTTCTATCACAGATCATGGTGAGACTAAAGGATAGAATGTCCATTGAGCACATACCAAACAATACCACTGAATGCTTGCAAAATCAATTTTTTTTCCTACTTTTTCAATGTAGGCCCTGCTGAATCTTCATCCCATGAAAATGTTCCTCTCTCAATCTTGATTGCTGAAGCTGAAAGAACACAAGATAATTTGAGATCATACAAGATCACAAAAGATCAAATAAGATCATATAAGATCATACAAGATGATATAAGATCATACAAGATCATACAAGATCATACAAGATCATATAAGATCATACAAGATCATACAAGATCAAATAAGATCATACAAGATAATATAAGATCATATAAGGTCATATAACATCATATAAGTATGAATGGAAACAAATCACAAAAGTAGAAGAAAGACAAATCCAACAGACAACGTCTATGTGTACACATTATCACGTTTAAAAAAAAAAAAAAAATCCATTACTTTTTGCGCCAACTCTTACACTTAGTGGATTGCAATTAATCTATGAACCAAATCGAGTAGCGAACATTCTTTATTGCAAGTCTATCTAAATAAAAAGAATAGTAGGACATTTCTAAAATTGAAACATTTAAACACTCTGACATATACAGTAATTAAGCAGAAATAAAAATCTACGACTAGAACTCTGCACAATGAAGTTACTTACGACTGGTGGGATCGTGTATAGATGTATTAGGGTCAATGTCTGGATGTCGCAAGAAATCTCCTATACGACCAATGGACACACCCACCTAAGAATGAACATGAAAATGGAAAATTCTTAAAATTTGCCAACATTAGTCTTTTTGTGTTACTGATCTGTATGACATGTTTGCACTTGGTATGGATTTTTATACTCCTTCAATTCTTAAAGCATGTGGGTCTACTTTGAGTGTATATTTTATTCAAATGTTCTACTCTATGTTCTATATATGCATTATGTCTTTAATTTGACACAGATATCAAACCCCTTCTGGGGACAATGTACATTTCTTTATTTTAGTACTATATATATACATTATGTATACATCGTTCTCATGTTATGTACATAACGCATCTTCAGATTTCTATATCTAAATGTATTTGTGTTTTACAGTGATGTTTTTCTTGTATACATGTAAGCTTATATCTATGCACATTGATGTTACGTCTTGAGCTTGTTTACTTTCAAGAAAAGACGATAATACAAAATAAAATAAATTAAAAAAAAAAAAGCATCTGAATGAGTTTTTAACGATTTCAACATGTTTGGCAAGCAGGGTGATTGTCTGTAGTAGATAGAAGATTTAAATTATACACTGAATAAATAAGTCATAGGTGTAGTTGTACACCAAATATCAACAGCATTCTTCTTTAGTCTTAATTACTTGTATAAATTATAATCTTTCTTGTCCAATATGTATCATATTCTATAATAATATACACAACAATTGATAACATTTATGGCACTCTCAATACACTTAACACAGTAAGCATCATTACCCCAACAGTCACTCACATTCCATAATAATAATAACAAAATCATTTATATAGCACTCAATCCCCACAAAGTGGGTCCAAAGCGCTTTACATTGTATTTTAAGAACATACACGCCTCAGTCACACGCAATCGCCTCTCATTCACCATCACAAACATCTACATAGCAAAAGGCAGGAGATATTTAGCCAAAGTACATGTTAAAAAGGTGCGTCTTAAGCCTTCCTTATATCATTATAGTACGAGTATGATGTTAAAATGAAACTTGACCAACCTGAACCACTTGTGGGATGACAAAAGGCAGGGCATTGAGGGCCATCATGAACCGGTTGAATAAGGAAATAGACACAAATGCCTTGGCTGGGTCCAGGTAGCCATCAATGGCCACAAAAACACCAAAGGATGTTACTTGAACCTGTACAGGGATAAGAAATTATAATAATAATAATAATAATAAAGTTTCTTTCTATAGCGCCTATCCAAAAAGCTTTAGGCGCTTTACAATAACATTACACAGCCACAATCACAAGTGCAATACAGCATAACATGATACATATTATCAATCATAATAACAAATTGACAACACTGACTAAAACAGATATTTCTTACAAATTATCAATTAAAATGTCTATTTCCCAGGTGTACAGCAAGCTGCAGACACTTTTGCCCTGATGTACTCATACTTGTACTTAAATGTCATAGTATTATGTACATGCATTTCATATTGTGCCTTGTCATGTACACTCGTTTTGCATGCAACACCTAACAATGTGCCTTCATTCAGGACAATACAGTTATTATCTTATCTTATCTTCTTCGTTTCGAACAAAAAATCTAGTTTTACCTAAGTTGCGCGCCCACACCAAAAAGCGGCCAAAATGTTTAAATACTGAGGTACCGTTTTTACCCTTGGGTGAGGTGAGAGAACTGTGGCAAAGTGGTGTTTTTTAAGAATATACATGGTCGTAGAAGGAAAAAATCAAATCATTTCTCTGGTGTCTACAATGAATACTCCATATGCAATAAAATAAATATCTACAATTAAACAGTCACATCTCACTAAAATGCATCATCATTACTTTATGTGTGTCAACCATAAAGATGTGCAAAGTGGAAAACATACAAAATATGGTATGGTCCCAAAGATGAGGGTAAGGGCTGCCATTGTCATGGCTTGCTTGAAAACATATCTCATCTCTGTGGTTCTCAGGTCTGTCACTTTGTTCTGGAAGGCAGGCTCCCATGCATTCAGTTTCAGGACCTGAAACAAGGCACATTTGTGTCTTTTCATGATGAAAATGATAATGCACCAGAGTTGTGAGAGAGCACAAGAGGATATTGTAAGGAGCCTGTGTGTGGGTGTGTGTGTGTGTGTGTGTGTGTGTGTGTGTGTGTGTGTGTGTGTGTGTGGGTG
>JAUELK010247898.1:13093-16880 GCA_031471215.1 Gastropteron pacificum | reverse complement strand
GACAGACAGACAGACAGACAGACAGACAGACAGACAGACAGACAGACAGACAGACAGACAGACAGACAGACAGACGTGGCGCTTTAGTTTGTTCAAGTGCACTCTTCGACAATATTATGCGCTCTTCCATAATTCGCACTCTATTATCTATGATGAATTATGGCAAAACAAGAAGACACAACATACGATTTGAAGAGAGAAAAAAAGGGAAACAATACACACAAAAAAAGCCACAATGCCAGCACATAAACCTCTGGCATTCTAACACATCGACGAAACAATCTTGTACATTGTACTGTACTTGTCATCAGGAAGAACGGGACTCGCAACGCCACGGCCACCAGTAATATTATGATAATCATGGAGAGTATTTGGTGCAAAGTGTGCAGGATCGACCAAACGCGGTCGAAGTCTGCACACTTGTTCATGCTCCTCCACTAAAGTGTTCGCGAAAGTACACGTACATTACGACTAAGTGGACTGAGTACAGACTTGGACAGGACAAACAAATGAATGAGTTCCCCTTACTACTACTTACTGAAGCACTGCAAAGATGTAGAGAAAGAAGAAGGCCACGCAATGGGCGAACGCTTATAGCATTGGGTTAACTACATCTAGTTCAACTTTCAAGCGGGTGACCCTGGCTCCAATCCAAATGTGGTGGATTCTGAACAGGGATCATCATTATATCGGGGACGGGTGTTGTTAACACTCACGTGTCACCTCCAATACAATCATGTATTGCTTAACACTGCGAAGCTAGGAGGAGACAAGCTCAATTAATTAAAAAACAAACAACCCAAAACAAAAATGCACCAAATACTCTCCACACATCAACAGCAGCTCTTAACTGTACCCTGAAAACCTGAATACCCCCTCACCCACCCCTCTCCCCTTGGCTAGCGGATGGCCAGCAGTCCTGGACAACCTTGGACAGAGGCGGGAGTCAAAATAATGGTTTGTTAAAGGTCAGATTAGGGTCCTTTGAGTGTGAACTCCTCTTCCGACGGCCACAAGTGTTGGAGGCTCATTCCCGGAAGGACTGCCAAAACAGGACGGCCCCTATCGAGAGCAAACTCAGGCTGTGTTCACCTTGTCATTGATCAAAACCAATTGAAGCGCCCGACGTATTGATACAACTGCCAATAATTGACTTACTTGACTTTACGCCGTTGCGCAGACCTGTTCTCCGTCTGCGATGTTGCGGCGGCTTTCGCGATTCTGGCAGAGAATTCTCGCAATTGTTTTCCTATCCAGGGCAGTTTTAGTTATTGAGCTCCGCGATCTTATCCAGGAAAGGCCAGGTCTCTATTCAATACTGTTTGGGTAATTTTTGCTCGGCCGGGTCGCCCGTTTGGAGACCACATGCGTTTAAACCGTTGGACATCACGTGAGCCTTGGCCGTGACCTGTGGTCACTGCAGTGAGCCACGTGGCCATCATTGGTCAAGTAATGTGGCCCAGCCCAGCCCTGGGGTCTCCGACTGACCATCAAATATTTACTCACTATACTATGTGGCCGAGGGCCTCTTGGTCAGACTGGAGTGGACACCCAAACATGGCCACAGGACGCTGCCTGTCTGACTTGCTGCAGCGTGGTTGTCTTTCTCTCTTTTAATACTCTACTCTACTCTCTCTCTCTCTCTCTCTCTCTCTCTATGTCTCTGTCCCTATCCCTGTTTCTGTCTGTCTCTCTCTCTCTCTCTCTCCCCTCTCCACCCCCCCTCTCTCTCTCTCTCCCCTCTCCACCACCCCCCCCTCTCTCTCTCTCTCTCACCTCTCCACCCCCTCTCTCTCCATCTGCGACACAATGAGGTAATTCTTTTTTAAAAGGTGGAATCTACGTACTGACGCCCGTCTACGATAGGACAGGAGTGGACAGCCATGAGAACAGTGCAAAACCACCGCGTAAATCACCACCGAGTGGTCCACTTTCCCCCTCTTTTCCTTGGCCCAACGGCTAGCTGAATGTGTTTTAAAGGAATACAATCATGAGTAATACACGTGACCTTGGGAAATACAGGCAGGCATGCAAGGGGGAACCCCCCCTCCCTGTCAGACTGAAGCCTGGAGTGAGCATGACCTCGGCCCAATTACGAGAGTGTGTGCTCACACTGGTATTCACACCTCTACCAAGACTTGCTGAGACATCTCCACACCACACCTCAAGGCCCTGAGTCGCTAAGACAAGGGGAAATCAATAGTATACAAGTCGTCTCGATACGCCCTGAAAAAAAAGAAACTTGCTTCAGAAGTTGTGTTCTGTCAGGGAAAATAAACGTCTGTCTGTGAATTCGTTCCATGTTAATAATCCATGGGTGTTTACAGCTACAAAGCAATTGTGCATTGAAAACGATCTTCTATCTATCTATCTATCTATCTATCCATCTATCTATCTATCTATCTATCTATCTATGTATCTCTCTCTCTCTCTCTCTCTCTCTCTCTCTCTCTCTCTCTCTCTCTCTTACCTCCCGTCAACAACAACATACCAGTTTGCAGGCTGAGTACTACCATATTATTTGCTCAGTGATTCCTATCAAAGAGACCAGCATCACAGACACAAAACTATACACGGACAGACCAATTACCCATATGAAAAACATTCCAATAGCAGGCAGCGAGCAAGCATCACGTAATAATCGACTTGCAATGGCAGAGCAGAACCACCTCCTCCAAGACATCGATGTTCGATCACTCCATCTTAAAGCACTTATAGATCTCCGCGCACCGGACAATGCACAAAGGACAGGCTGGTGAAGTGCCCGGGGGGGAAACAAAAAGAGCTCCAGGTTGGTTCTCCAAACCTTGCCCACACATCGGAAGCAGCGGCCATTGAATAGGCTAGAGATTTATGAAAAGGAGTGTAAACGTTCAGTGGAGCAGAGGGAATTACGGTCTCTTAAAACAAAGCCCCCGGTCCCGGTCTATTCACCGCTCAGCGAAAGGGCCCCGGGTTCCTTTGTCAAGCCCCAAGCGAAAATCGATCACGGGGTTTGAAAGGCTCGATAAACATTTTACAAATCGAACGTGGATGTGGAGGCAGGCGCGAGCAGCAGGGAATAAGGGAATAAGGGAACGGGAAGGAAAAAGAAGGAAAAAAAGAAAGAAAAAGGAACTGTTGGAAAAGGTGAGTATATTATACTTCAAAAGGACAGGTCGCATTAACCTTTTTAATTCAGATCGGATGAAAGAGACACCGAAGAGCTGCTTAGTTCAGAAAAGACAATCAACGTAGCTCCACTTAAGACAACTCACTTTGGGGGAACAAAAACAACAAGCGAGCCCCCAAAATCTCGTTGTGGTTCCTTATCGAAGTACAATGTAGGTTCATTATGAAGGGAAGAACAGGCGCAATCTTAATATAAACATTCAACTCATTGGAATACTGCTATACCCGCTGGATTGGTACCACAAACCTTTGAGATTAAATATAATACAAAAAAAAGAACAGGGAGGGAGAGAGAGAGAAAACAAAACTAGTTGAGAGAAATCTTATCAGATGGCATTTTAAAGGGTGCAAGCAATGGGGTATACTTGCCAAACCAGCGCCAGAACCACATTAGTTATGTTAATGGCACTCACAATGCTGATCGTCAGATTGTGAAAAAGAGAAACAACGAGCATAACCAATATCTAAACAGACACGCGCCAGTGACATGCTATAGTGTGACGATGTGAGGCCATGTTTTATAGACACGCAGGAGATGATAAAAAGAAGAAGAAGAGAATAATACATCTCATCAACTAAACCCATACCAAAGCAGACACGCTTCAATAATACAATG
>JAUELK010247898.1:5593-8093 GCA_031471215.1 Gastropteron pacificum | reverse complement strand
CAGCGAGGCAGAACCGGGAATGCTATACTACAAAATAACAGGAAAACAAAAATGTTCAGGAGAGTGACAGTACCATTGTCAAAAAAAGAACAAATTAATATCACAAACCCGTCAAAGGCAACTTGCAAGGTTGAAACAAGCAGATCCAGTGTTCAGACATCAGAGCCAGAAGCAGAACTGAAAACTGTTCCCGGTAAACAAACCACCAGTCTCACTCCCACATCATTCCCGCCCATACATTATATAGGGTAACCACTATGTATTGTATCAATAAGTCAAAGAGGGGCGAGTGGGAATAGCCACAAAGTGCATGAAACTTTCATGAGCCCCCTCTACCCCCAACTCCAAACAAACGAACCAAGCCTCCCCATCCTCCCGATATATGGCCATTACAAAGTTAATGTCAAAAACTTTCTCTGAATACAAAGACACAGAAGAATGGTAAAGTCTCTTCAGATTCCATTTTGACTCTAAATGGGACGAAGATTTGGCAGAGAATTCTGAAAATTAACGAAGAATTTCCATACATTTTTGAGGACATCTCTACCAAAAGTGTAAGGTTAGGTCAGACTACAGGGCATGGTTTACGTAGAACAGACCCGAGTAAACACGATATGTTCCATTAACTCTTGCATGCCAATAAGTTTAAGTGTCCTCTTCCATCTCTCACATTCGTGGTGTACAGTGCATTTACTACTACATTATAACAGTGGTCTCGCCAGAACGATGTGAGACCAAAATACTCCCCATGAAATGATACAACAACAAAAAACACCTCAACTTATCTCATCATAATTCATTCAGTTGTTATTTTCTGAACCCTCAAACTTTGTTGTTCTTAAAAGAAGAACAAAAACCTCAATAAAAACAACCCCATTTTTGTTTGTTCCGTTTAAACAAAATAAAAATGTGAAAATCAAAAATGCATGTGAAAATCAAAAATGCATGTGTAATCAAAAGCATGTCACAACATGTATAATATTCCGGAGACATTTCAAATTAAACCACGTAACGAATCCAACCAACATCGTATATGCATACAAAACTACATTCTAGATCTAGCCATAAATCTATTAATAAAAAAAAACAAAAAAAGACAAACCCACGTATACATAACAGGAAAAAAACATTCCGTAGGCCTTGAGTTGAGTGCAACAGCGGCAGCATTAGGGGAACACAAGTACAGCGGCAGCACTAGGGGAACACAAGAACAGCAGCAGCACTAGGGGAACACAAGAACAGCGGCAGCATTAGGGGAACACAAGAACAGCGGCAGCATTAGGGGACACAAGAACAGCGGCAGCATTAAGGGAACATAAGAACAGCAGCAGCATTAGGGGACACAAGAAAAGCGGCAACATTAGGGGACACAAGAACAGCGGCAGCACTAGGGGAACACAAGAACAGCGGCAGCACTAGGGGAACACAAGAACAGCGGCAGCACTAGGGGAACACAAGAACAGCGGCAGCATTAGGAGACACAAGAACAGCGGCAGCATTACGGGAACACAAGAACAGCAGCAGCATTAGGGGACACAAGAAAAGCGGCAACATTAGGGGACACAAGAACAGCAGCAGCATTCCAGACCTTGACCAGTAGCACCGGGCATTGATCATTGATACGCTAGTAAGAGAGATACCACACTCCCCCATCCGTCCCAAAGTACACGGTGACAGATGTGGTGTGGCACAACAGAGAGCGGTAGCAAAATCTACACCTAGGGCCAACGCCTATTTGCTGCATGTACAGGGCTTCTTAGTCCCTTCTTCTATCACGATCCTTCCTCCTCCCCCGATGACTTCTCTGTCTTCCTCTGACTGATGACCGCGACCGCTGAGGACACTAATTCTACTATTCTAGTCAATAGACCGGATCTGAACGGGCTGGCTATTCATATTGACGTATCATTTGACCCCCACCCCCTCTCTGTCTGTCTGTCTGTCTGTCTGTCTCTCTCTCTAGTGACCGCACCCATTGGCTATCTCCAATGACCGGACCCTCTCTACATCCATAACTGGCACCATCACCCCAGAGAAAGTCGTGAGTCCGGGTGGGTTAGCCATTGATATCGACTTGTCTTAATCAATTTGACCTCCACTCCATCTCTCTCTTTCTGTCTCTGGTGACCGCACCCACCGAGGACGCTCTTTCTAGTGAACAGGCCCTCTCTCCAACCCACTGTACATCATCTCCAAACTGCAGTCTCTCTGGCACCACCACGGAGACAGTCGGGGGTCCGGACGGGTCGTCCATTGATATCGACGTGTCCTAATCAGTTGCAAGAGCAGACCTGCCGTTGCGTGGCAGCCTCGCGGACAGGGCAAATCTCAGTTTGTTGTCACTTCCCGTCAGCGGAATTAATACGGACGCACGTTCGCCCGCAGATCCAATTACGATGCGTGTACTTCCGCTACGTCCCAGCCCTTCCCTTCATGGCGTACATACAATACAGATCATTCTGTGTGGGGTTTTTTTTTTTGGGGGGGGGGGGGGGGGGGG
>JAUELK010247787.1:0-16887 GCA_031471215.1 Gastropteron pacificum | reverse complement strand
TGTGTGTGTGTGTGTGTGTGTGTGTGTGTGTGTGTGTGTGTGTGTGTGTGTGTGTATGTGTATGTGTGTATGTGTGTGTGTGTGGCTCCAGGGCATGTTAAAGTCAATTTGATTTAATAATTTATTAACCAGTGGTTTAAGGGTTTAATGGGGTTTTTTTATTAGTCAGGCTATACATAATGTATACTCCGGGACAGATACAGGAACAGGTAGACGCAGTGACGACATCGCATCAGACGCTTATGTTTTGTTTGTATGGGGCTATCATGATTAGAAATACACTTATTATAGTATACACGCTCTTGTACTGCACTGTGTTCTTGCTACAACAATGAGGGTTTTATATTGACCCTTCATTTCGCATTATGAATTTAAAATCACTATCATTATCTGTTAATGCGATTGATTTAATCATAAATTTATGAGATAAAATTCATAATCTAATAGAAGAAAATACTGTGTCAATAACAATAACACAGTAGAATGGTACACAGAGCAGAGGAAAGCGCGAGAAGAACAATACAATAAATAAAACAAGCGTAAGAGAAAATAATTTGTTTGTGTTCATTTATTTCAGTATACATAACCAAAATGTATTGCATGTCCAAGTGTACTTGTCGAGGGAATCAGCCAGCTGTGGGTATACATGTATAAGAGAACATCTCGTAAAACATCATCCACCCATCCAGCAGGCTTGCAGTTCGGCCAGTTTTCCCACAACCTCACTCATTATCTCACACAGCACCTTACTTTGTGAACTCACACAACTTCTGTCTCACCACAACATTAGAGTAGCAAATTAAGACTCTGCATTAGAAACTTTATCATGTTTATCATGTTCACAAAAATAGATAACATATCTATTTTTATTTAATAGATAGCGGGCATATCTATTTAATAGATAGCGAGCATATCTCTATTTATTAGATATCATTTATAAAGCGCTTTTCCCTGCTATATATAGCAATCTCAAAGCGCTTTACAGACAGGTCTAATAATAAAACTCAGTCAATGAGAAAAAAAAGTACGAACAATTTTGAAGTAGGGCGAGAGAGAAAAAAGAAGATAAGACAGAAATAGAAGAGTAAGTTGAACAGTGATATACGTATTGAAATGTTGGAAATGGTGAGGACATAACAATAGTTGTAGTGATAAAAAATCTCCTGATTTAAAAATTGCGACACAATAACCAGTATCAAGAGTGAGGGTCAGGTGGCCGTGGCACTTGGGCTAAGGAGGAGGAAGTAAATTAATCAAAGTCAAAGTATGGAATGGTTGGCACAACATTAGTTACAGTATTAAAACAAATCGCTATTAACATTGTCATTATTATTTCTACTCTATACATGTTATCAATATGATGATGGCATATTGGCTGAATGACTACGACAGGAAATAACTACTGATTAGCTGGATGGACATATTCTTAGTCTTAATTAAGCTCCTGAGTACTTCTTTCTATGTGACACTTCTAAGATAGGAGAAGGTATCACAATACATGGTCAATCTCGGTTTGCAATCAATTAGATCTAAATGTCCACATTCAATACTTCTATACCTTCCGCTTTCACAATTCCTACCCTACATATACAACTACTCTTATGTACATTCAAGACATATACTAAAAATGTTGGTGTTATCATTGATTACAAGATTTCATATGTAATGATGGCAAGGTATAGTTTGTTATGATTGTTGACTTTATATTTGAATATGGCAGTGTGTTAATCAATAACAAATCGATAGATTCAATAATTAGCTTGCCTTCTATCAGTGTTAAATGAAATACTGTTGATGTAGTATGATTCACAGCTATTCTACATGTAAGACAGAGTATATGTGATACCTTCAGAAGACTTGATTTTTTTAAAGATTATGTAAAAACTGAAAACCCTCCATTTACTTACAATCATTCCTTTATGTACTTATAAAAACAATGAATACAAATTATAATTATAGTCTAAAGCCAGAGTCCATTTCGTTGCCCTTAAATCTTTGTCAAGGGATTCATTCATCATCAAAAACATGCAAAGATTGCAAAGATTTACATAACTTCACCAAATGAAGTTCCAAGTAAAACTGAGCACAACTTTTGAGCAAATAAACTACACTGTTAAAGTTAAAAGTCATAAATCAGGTTAGTAATAAATGCACCGAGATAGCAGTGGTGTGAGGACAAAACAAAAGCCAACAAAATAATGATATACAAATCAAGTCAGTTGGACAAGTACAAAGGGGAATAACTCAACAAAACTTGAATTGTTGATTACAAACAAAACAACTAATCCCTGACACACCATAATAATGTAGATATATTATTAGAATGGTAGAAAAACATACACAAAAAAGTAACTGCCAGTACCTGAACAATCGAAAAAGAATCTCAAAAGCAGAAGTATTCCTCCTGCTATGAGGTCAAACTTAGTGATATGTTCTTTACCCTGAATTGAAGACTAAACATGCCATAGTAACATGAATTCAAAAAGAGAAAAAGTGGGATTGGAGGTACAGAAACAAAAAGTTAGAAGAAAAATTAAGTATTTGCCATAACATAAGTAGATTAAAATTACATGATTTAGCATGTATAGTTTGATACCAAATTTCGAATAATACAAAAGGAGTAAAAAGCTTGTAGAAAAGGAAAAGTATTTTCAAAGGAATTTGTAGCTATTAAAAAGAGAAATTTGTACCTCGTCACAATACGTGCAAAATCTAAGACAACTTGATTATTCAGTGACAAGAATTGATTAAAAATACCATGAACATGATTGGTCATTGAACATTTCCTTCATCCCCTGCCACTCCAGACCAATCCAGAGGGCCTGGGAATCAGGTGAGCTATCACAGGCGAGCGATACTTGGTGCAATATTCAAACAGACACAGAGACCAGCGGCAACAAATAGCCATGGCTCAGCAGTTGCCTCTTACAATAAAGCCGTAAAAAGATTTCTCCATTTACAAACATTTTCTTGATTGTACATGTATGCTTCTAAAAATGTTTTGGGATACTTCACTGTTGGTTCTCCACGAATACATTAATTTATAGATTAATAGAATCTACCTACAAACCAATGATAAAAATAATATAACTGAATCATAAAACAAACATTTAAAATTTAAACAAGGAGGGGCCTGCATTTCAGCTCCAATGTCATATAGATGGACATAGGTTACACAAATTTAAAAATTATGAAAGCTTGTACTTGTACTTCAATCTTAAGGGGGAAATGATGGTGTGTAGAAAATTTGTTTTTAAAAGTTTAATAAATTGAAAAGCAAAAATGTTTGCTAAAACAACTTACAAGAGGAAACTACTGATCCATGAATATTCAGAGGCCTGAACACAAGGTCATTTCACACAACAAGGCCCATTCGAACCAAGGTCATGATCAAGTGTCATACGACAAGTACAAAATACATAGTTAGCAGTTAGCTCGGACGTCTTGAACTGATTAAAAATCTACTATCGCAATTACTACAAAACAGCTCTTTCTGTAATGGCTATGTAAATGCGAGAGAAAGCAGCTTCACTCATGGCAGTTGTCAAATGAAAACTCCCTGTCCCTGTTGGGGGAGGTACATGTTTCATACTTTAGTCATAACAGATTTTACACTTTCAACTTATATAAGTAGACAAATTAAAATGACTCCCTTTTCAGTTTCTAAGGTGGCAAATTATTCAAGACAATGAGAATACTATTTGACCATTCAGTAGACTAACCTTGTTTCTAGAAGGCATACACAATATATGCTTGTTCAAATGAAACTTAAGATGTCTTTATTATTCAATTAAAGGGTCAAAAGTGCTTTTTAAAAGCAAAGGGTGCTTTATAGGGATTGTACATTTGGCCTGTTCTTGAATGAACTTTGGCACATTTTATTCACCCAGGTATACACTCAGTCATTCATTTACATTGTACTTAAAATATTTATAGTATGTACACCAAACATCACATTCCAATCTTGCACCACCATGTTTCTGTCTTCATAAACAAAAGAGTTCTTGTTTCTATGTGAACAGATACAATGAGTCGACCTACACAGACATTTCAGTAGCGTACCTGACTTAGACATGACCTGGCAACTTTGTACTTGTACAAAAGTATTATATTGTACATTCCGTTAAAAAAAGCTATAGTATAACATTTTGAAATAATGTCTTAAATTTAAATGTCCCAAGTAAATAGACTTGGCTCTTTTGATGAATGGTAGTTGTGAAAACGATCTCTCCTTCACAGTGTCACATCGTCATTGAAATTGAAAACAATATGGCAACTTTTAAGATGGCTAGAAGAAGGTGAAGACAGTTTTGTCTGTTGCTGTTGAATTTACAAATCTGACTGCACTCTCTTCTCCAGATTCTTGAGCTCAGACATGATTTCTTTGGGAAGGTCAACATTGACCTGCTCATCGAAGTATTTGTAAATGGCATTCACTTCATTCTGCCAGAAGTCTCTGGGTAGGTGGAACAGGGCGTCAAGGTCTACAGGCTCTTCAAGACCCTCCAGATTAAGACTGCCAGACTTTGGCACGAGGCCCACGGCTGTCTTTTGGGCAATGTCCTCGTTGCCACAACGGCGCACAATCCAGTCCAGCACACGAGAGTTCTCACCAAATCCTGGCCACAGGAAGCTGTTGTTGGGTCCCTTCCTGAACCAGTTGACATGGAAGACCTTGGGCAAGTTGAGATTCTCCTTGTTGCCGAAACTCAACCAGTGCTTCAAGTAGTCCCCAAAGTTGTACCCAAAGAAGGGACGCATGGCGAATGGATCGTGCATGATTTGTTTGCCTGGGAACAGAAAATTGAAACACACATGACTTAATGATTCCTTTTTCCGTTTGTAAACAGTGCATAAAATCCAATAATACAAGCTTGAGAAAATAACACAATCCTTAGATCACACCCTCTGACACAATGTCATCAAATATACATACATGTATTGAACTATTGTAGAGGTAAAAGTAAACAGCCTTAATAGTATGTAAAACATGTTCAAAATAATGTAACACTTGACAACATGTGTGGATAAAGTGAAGACATTTACTATGCAGTCCTATTTAACAAACCTGCATATTAAAAGGAACAAGTGACAACAAAAACAACAATAAAAATATCTAATAGGCACTGCTCACTTGGCAACTGCGTTTTGGAGCTAATACTAATAACACTAAAGCAAATCTCCCAAGGGAGTAATGAGAAGATTTGCAAGACACAAATTATACAAAACCAAAAATGTAATAACAAACAACAACAAAAATTGAACTTCCAGCGCAGTAGATAATCTCACCTTTGTACTCAGCAGCAGCGGTGGACTCTGATCTCATAGCAGCGCCGATGAAGACGCCGTGCTGCCAGTCAAATGACTCATAAACCAGGGGAACACCCTCTGGTCTGCGGCCTCCGAAGATGATGGCATCAATGGGCACGCCCTCGGGGCTCTCCCACTCTGGGTCCATGATGGGGCACTGGGCGGCCGGCGTGCAAAACCTACATGGATCATACAGACAGTTTATAAATGAACACCTCTCGGACTTTGACTTGAAAATTGGATAATGAAAAAAATATTGTTACATTGTTAGAAAACAGCAACAAAATTGGAAGTAAATGTAGTTCATGAGTCATTATGAGAATTTTTTTTTAATTGTTCGCTAAGAAAGGATAAACACTTTCTGTTAAGGGAACAAATTGAATCTGGTTTAGTTAATTGACACTCAAGAAGATAACGACACACAAAAATGGCACACTGTGCAAAGCATGAGCCGAGCCTCACGAGGCTGAACCAATCTTCATATACCTCAATAGATCTAATCAAGTACCTTCTATTCTTTCATGTTAAACAAGGAGGTGGTCTCCTTGGCAATTAGAACCAAATAAAAGAGTGACATGGCCAGTTATTCTAGAGGCGAAACAAAGATAAAATTAAACAAATAAAAACAAGAAGAAAAGAAAAAGAAAAGAACGGCATGCTGAGTGTTTTTACAAACCTAGAGTTGGGGTGGGCGGCAGGACGGTCACTCTTCTCTTTCTTCCAATCCTCATCACCGAGCCATGACTTGATCTTGACATTGTCTTCAAAGTTGGTGTCCATTCCTTCCCAGAACACACCACCATCACTGGTTTCTCCCACATTGGTGAAGACTGTGTTCTGTTGGATGGTTTCCATGGCAATAGGGTTGGTCTTCATGGAGGTTCCTTAGAAACAAACAAACAAGGTCAGGTTAAGAAATTGTTATCATAGCACTACATACAATAAAAAGGATGTTTTGAGTTTATCAAGATCACTGAAAAAAAATTGTCTTCTCTGAAAAAGCAACAGAAATCTACAAATCCATGCAATTAGTTAATTCGCATTTGTTGTGTCATTTCTGTAATGTTTCAAACCTAATTCTATTGAGTACTGTACTGAAACAGATTCCACCCAATAGGTATTTTCATGAATCCATGTGATGGGTGTGACTAGATTACTAGCGACCCTTCAATGCCTCCGATCGACAACTTCTTTTCTAAAAAATACATCTAACGTCATTTCTGCGTTTTTTTCATCCGTCACGTTTCCCCACACCCCTTGAACAAGAACAGAAACGTCATCTTTAATTTAAGGAACCCCCCCAAAAAAAGAAATTGACACCTACCGGGGGCTACGCCGAAGAATCCAGCTTCAGGGTTGATGGCTCTCAGACGTCCATTTTGGTCAAAGCGCATCCAGGCGATGTCGTCACCCACACATGTGATTTTGTAGTTGGATAGGGAAGGGGTCATCATGGCCAGGTTGGTCTTGCCACAGGCACTTGGGAAGGCGGCAGCGATGTATTTCTTCTCTCCAGTTGTCTTGTTCTCAATACCAAGGATCTAGTGGGACATAAACATTATGCAAAATCAATATATAATATAACATTAATACCATACATTGAATGGGAGACCAAGACATCTTTGTATACAAAATATTGTTCTATCAAACGTAAATTGCTGAAATTCAAAGATGAATATGGGGAGCATCACTAATCGTTTTTAGTTATAGTTTAGTTTGAGTTTGACTTTTACACCCCAATCAACACAAGTAGGTCATAGTCGTAGAACATGGGGGTGGGCAGCAATGAAAACTGCCAACATGACCCATGTCCAGATTCCCTCAGGGGGATTCAAACCTGATCATCCACTTGGAGACAAAACAAGTTAACTGCACGGCCCAATGTTTTTTAACTGCAAGTACAAGATGATGCAAAGGTTTATGAAAAAGCGATATCAAAATCAAAGTGTAAGATGCAACTTCACTCACCAACATGTGTTCAGCAAGCCAGCCTTCCCTCTGGCCCAGGATAGAGCCAAGACGAAGAGCAAAACATTTCTTTCCCAGCAATGAGTTGCCTCCGTAGCCACTGCCAAAGGAACAGATCTCATTTCTGGCGGGGAAGTGGGCTACTAGGGTCTTTTTGGGATTGCACGGCCAATTGTTCTGGAGGGGAGCTATACAGGGAGACACACAGAGAAGGGAAAGGGTGATATTTTGCTAGAACACTATGTATCTAGTAGTAGTAGTAGATGAGACATTTTTGCCATCATGTCAAAATCTGTTTAACAAAGACTAACTTCTGAGAATGGTGGTAAAGAAAAAGAGTTTTGCTGGTGAGGCTAACATGATAGCCGTGTTGTGTACTTGTTTTTCAGATAGGATATTATCAGGCCATATTGAGTGAGATCTTAGTCATGACTTGTTTCATACATTTTGTTTCCTTATCTAATTTACTTATGACGGACATTCAAGTTTGAGTTTTGACAAATTGTAGGATCTATACATTTGTTCACCTCTCTCCAATACAATGTTAATCAAGTATTAATAAACTGCTCTGTCTAGGTAATAGCCAGTAAAATCATATATACAGAATATAATTTGTTTGTAGCTGAAATTCACTGAGAATATGAATGCAAAGAGATACGGTTAGTGTAAGTTTTGAATCTTTTTCTCATTAGCGCTTTGAGCTATCCAGGGAAAGCGCATTACATATGCTCTTATTATTATTTATCATTATTATTAAACCACATCAGACCAGCTTACTTGATAAGGGGAGAGGGCATCCAACAGAATGGAGACATTTGACAAAGCCTTCATTTCCGAGACTTTCCAAGACATTGGAGCCAACTCTGGTCATGATTCTCATACTGGCAGCCACATAGGCTGAGTCTGTGAGCTCAATGCCAATCTTGGACAGGGGGCTGCCCACTGGGCCCATACTGAAGGGAATCACAAACATGGTGCGACCTGGTGGGAGGGGAGACAATCAGTAAATTAACAATTTCAAGTAAAATACATGTACACATGGTGTATAATATAAGCATTACAACTGTTGCTTCCCCTAACTTTCTACTGACAACTGAATAAGTTGTACTACTATGCACTTTATGCTATAATATTGGTATTTCTGCATCAGTTGTTATTGTATATATATGACATGTTAACAATAGCATGATTTCTTGTACATACCTGAATCATTTTTCTAAAGTTCTTTGCAAATGCTCATCTATGTAAAACAGACAACTGTGTACCGGTAAATTAGTAAACAAATGAATGAAAAAATGTTTTCAGTTTGAGTTTGACACCCCTGGTGACACACTTAGGTCAAATATGAGGTGGGACCTATGTTTTCACATGTCTCGAGAGGACTGGAGTGGACAGCCATATAAACTGATCACACAACCCATGTCCAGGATTTCTGAGAGAGATCCTTATTCGTCACACGCTAGGAGACCAAACGATAACAATAAGGCCACCACTAAGCTCAAATGTTATAGTACAATTTATTTTATTTCAATGTGTACAAAAACACACCTTTCATGCAATCAGGAAATCTGCTGTTGAGTTCATCATCCATATCCGCTGGGTCCATCCAGTTGCCAAGTTGGCTCTGGGCGCCATCCTTGACTGAGGGGATTGTGTCTCTCTTCAGTTCTGTGCTCATGTAGGTCAATCTCTCAACTCTGGCAACATCTGCAGGGTCAGTCCTGGCAAGCCAACTGGAAAACACAAGTTTCATTCGATGTTAGACCTAGTTTTCTGGTGAGAACTATGGTAAGAAAACAGTTACTTGAATGAATTGTGAGATACACAACAAACATAAACATTGAGATACATGTACTGTCCACAGCATTTCATTTCAAACAAAATTCCCCCCCCCCCCCCCCCCCAATGAGTCTTAGAAGCCTGTGTTAGTAGTATTCATCATCTTGAAATGGGCTTACTTAGTGAAGAACAAGACAGTTCGATGCTTTTAAACATACCGTATAAAACTTTAACATTGAAGCCAACAAAACAGTCTACAGTGTATGACCTGTTTCTTTTGCTGCCCATTCCATCTGTCGGCAATGTGTTATGCTAATCCTCCTTCCTTATGCTAATCCAACACTGGCTTATTTCAATGACACGGATGTGACTGTTAATGACAAGTAGAGTACTCCACATAATTGCCGTAGTAAGACTTTCAAACACGAGAAAGCAATTGATCTCGCCCTACATTTTTTTTAAAATAATGGTAATGAAGAAAGGAGAATACGAATTACTGATCCCAACATAAACGCTAATATGATTTCAGAATCATTAGGATCGGGGGCCACTTACTTGTCTCGTTTTGTCAAGCAAGTTTCAGCCCTTAAGCTTAAATGTATGCTTCACAATACAGTGTTTAACCTGTCGTATAAATATATAAACTAGCCTACAGTGTATTGACCCTAAGAGAAGGTCTTGTAAGATAAATGGTGTTCATATCGATCTGCAGTCTGAGGGCAAAAAAAGAACACACCTCAAACTGTATTCTCAATGGAAGTTTACAATGCAAAACTACTCTTTATTATTCAAGTTTAACTGCCAGATAAAGATATATACATGTACCTGTTCTAGCGACTTTGTCTATTCTGTATTAATTGATTGTAATGCGCATTGAGTATTCAGGTGAATATAAGTGCAATGTATTATTATTCTTACTTGTAGGCCTACAATACATCCATAATATAACACACCAGCAATCCTCATAGTATACGACATGTGACCTATTTCAAGCAAAGTGACCTTGAAATGTTGTTGTTTTTTAAGTTTGTCACACCTAGCGACACAATAAGATCATATAAGAAGTGGGGCCTACGTTTTGACGTCTTGTCTTCGATGGGACGGGGGTGGGCAGCCATATAAACTGAACATACAACCCATGTCATTGTCCAGAATGCCCCAGGGATATTCGAACCTGGGTCACCTGCTTGGAGACCAAAGGCGTTAACCCAACGTGTTCACCGCTCAGCCTCCGCGCGGCTGTGGCCTATTTATTCGGGATGTATACAAAATCACGACCTTCATGTTCACTGAAAGGTGAAAGGTGTTCTTTCTTTTTTTAAATAAAAAAAGGTTTGATACAAAGCCTTGGAAGAGAGTCAAGCCCGAAGACAATCGCACATGCGTTCTACTTAAAAACGCCTGGGGTCTGAAGAGAATAGTTTCTTATCAGCGCTAGCAAGACTAGCCTACTTCTTCTTGATAGCCAGAACTTGATGTTTTTAAATTTAAAAAAGAAAGAAGGGGAGAAAGAGAGAAAAAGCCCTTGGCTGTATCTAATTTTCGTGAAGAAATTCGGCTAGGAGCAAAGCGTCATCGTTATCAGTGGTGCTGGCCTGTGAAGTAGCAGGTGTCCTAACGCATACACTGGTGTATACCACTAATGTCACAGTTTCACCCCCAGGGGCCATCTCCTGTGTTGAACGTAGTTTTAGTAGGTGAAGAAGCGCGGGCTTACCGACGCTGGTACAGTACTTGAAAACCTTATCAACCTACACACACACCAGTGTCCAAGGCCACACGTTTGACCTTCAGCTCTCTGCTTTATCACGCGTTTGTGAATTCAGCAATATTGTAGGCATTATACCGGGACAGGAGATCGGCACGTATTATGTAACAACTCTGATAGCGTGATCTGTGGGCAATAGTACCCGGGGTACATGAAGACATGGCGTCTTTACACTCTACAAGAGCTGGGTCAAACAGTAAAAACACTAAAACTGAGCACTATTTATAAGATCTATCTATAGCCTATCCGATGCAAGCTAAATTATTTTCCATCTACTTTTCCTGAGAACCGTGCCAAGACTTGCAGTTTCGGTGCGGGAATAATGTGACTAGGTTAAGTATTTCAAACGGGTAACTGCCGTTTGGCAGTGAAAGTGCTATGCCCGAGAAACCATATTTCTCATAGACCCTAGTTGCCGTACGTGACTGAATTTTCAAACAGAATTTCCTGTGTGTGGATAGTGCTCTGGGCGCCACGCCACCTATAATTGGATCCTTGCCAAAAATTAAAAAAATGAAGTTACCCGCAGGCCTACCATAACTGTGAACCTTACCCGCTCTTAGGTGTACGGCTTTACAAAAGGTGTTAAAGAATAAATGAGGTTTGGGTGCATGTGCTCTATCAGATCTACCATAAACATGGTCCTCACCCATTCCTTAAGCCTGTGAACAGCTTCTCTTTCTTTCTTTTGATCCCAAGAGTTATACAGCTCTCCATCTGCTTTGCCTAGTACAAACACGAACCCTTCCAAATTTAGAACAGTACGACACGGTGTGTTCCGAGCGTTTTCATCTTGGATGTTGAGGCTGAACAGTAACAAAGTGTTAGCTACTCATAAACTCACCTCCCTATTCAGGGGTTACAAAAAGACATTCCCAAAGAACAAAAGGTTGGGAACAGATATGGAGAGGTATGATACGATGATGAAACGCCAATCATAAAGTCACAATGACAATTCTCACCAATTTTTGTATTTGGGGAGGGCCTTGATAAGGCCGTCTTTCTGTAGAATGTAGTTGAGGAGATCGCCCTCCTTGTCGGAGCCATCACAGATGTGGACAGTGTCCGGCTTGCACAGGCGCACGTTCTCCTCCACGTAATTGCGGACGTTGCTGGGCAGTTTGGCCACATCCCCGTAGATGACGTTGAGCTTGGCCGCCCCCTTGACACTGGTGGACAGGCCGGCTACATGCCTGAAGGTCAGGTTGGGCCTTTTCAGGTGTGGCGACAGTTTGCCCACTCTGCCGGACACACTGAAAGAAGAAAGAAAATGAAGATATTTTATCAAAGTCATTGTCACACTGAAAGGAAAAGATGAGACAAACGTAGTCACATCATGAGGCAACGTTTGGAGAACAATGCTCTTGCACAGATGTCCCCACTGGAAGGCAAAGTGTAGATAATAATACAATGTCATTGTCAGATTGAAAGTGAAAGGCAATCGGCAATGTGAAGATAACAATGCAAACAGATGGCGTGTGAACCACAGACGCTAAGAGACCAAGTCAAATCAATATTATACCAGACACACTTAGACACTGAAAGGCAAAGTTAAGAACACACTAATGAAGTCCTGCAGATGCCCTCTGGACCAAAGACGACAGAGCGGAAAGTTAAATTACCATATTAGCCTCCTTACTGAACAGGTGGTTACTTTCTCGAACACAGTAAACAAGCTCGGTAAACCGGCGGATCGTCGTGTGTTCGTGGCTTAACATATATCATGCATGACTATCAAGGACGTCAGAACACCATGAAGAATGTTGTGTTCTTTGTCTTGACCGCGAACTGGCCGCGTTGAACTGGGGGTGGTCTTTTGGCATTTGCTGAACAAACAAATATTAATAGGAACAAATACAAAGTGGGTCGTAGATGCTTGGCAGGTCGTCATTGGACAAGACTTACTTTACTTACACTGTACAGGTGGCCTCTGGACCATATACATAGTACACTACTATGGCAACACGTGCCCTGAGGCGATGAAAGACAACAAAGACACATTGTTGATGTGATACTGTGTATGGCTAGACAGACTTACTGGGAAGCGCTGCAAGGCAATAATTTCGTATACACGTGGCCACTGACCAGGCAGGGGATATTGGAAAACAGTGTGTACAGCACAGTTATTGTTGATTTTATATACTGTGTTGTTGGCGATTCTCATTAGTTTGGGGACATCCCAGGAAGGACAGTTATAGTTATAGTCTTAGGCCTACGTGTCACGTATTATTGTACAGTAGGCTATGGTTTACAAAACAATGGACGCTATTGCATTACAGTCACAACAATAACACCAACAGAATCGGTTGTTATTGCCTCTCAAAGTATAAACTCAGCCTTGAAACTTGTGCCCCCTAGAGAGACCAATCAATGTGGCTTACACAGCATGAGACACGCATCAGTGACTCCATGCGTATTAGTGGTACATGTACCAACTGTAAGCACTATATTTGCAGTACCGTTGGAACTACATCCTGCTTCGTTGTACTTCACTGGCCTTTGGTTCCGCTTAATGATTGAGGTGACCTTTAACAACAAAACACCACCGCACGTACACACAGAGAAATAATACAGCAATCATCTTTAAATGGATAAAGTTGTAGCTTGGACGTGAAAGCTAGATGGGTTCGCACATGAAGTATACTTGGTACACGTACAACGATAGATAGACAAACAGAGCAGCGTCGCAAACAATGAACGCAAACCTTTACACGAGAGGGTCTGTGGTGTTCCCCGACTGTTGTAATCAATCAAGACCATGCCAGCAACGAGCTCCATAATGCGAGGGCAATTCATTTCGGACATTTCGCTTACAACGCGTTTTTAAGGGTTGACCTACCAATTTCGGGGCGTATAACGACAGGCAGTGGCAGTATAAGATGTATTTTGTTGTTTATATGATGGGTTGCGCATGGTTGGTCTAAACTGTTGTTAACAACATCCTAGTCAACAACATTTACAAAGTAAGCAAGCTAAACCGTGTGCATTACAAGTTCAAGTAGGGGACAGGGGGGGGGGGGGGTATGTAGTTAAGCAAGTAGGCTACTTTCGTTCAAGGAATCAGTGCTAGACTCTAGTTAGTCTAACCTATGAATGCTAACAAATTTTAATCTTAATCTAATACAATATCCTACATCTAAGTTCGACGCCCCATCCAAATTGAATTATTCTAAATAAGAGAGAAAACATGCACGTAGGCCTTCTTTGCGGTTAACCTTTATATACTAATAAGAGTGACCTACATTTCAAAGAATTTCAATGCGCATTGCATGGCAGATGCTAAGAAATTCATTCACGTGTGTGTAAGATGACACAGATCTACGTCGAACACCGAGGAATCATTATCGAGGGTTTATGAATATACTCACTTTATAAGTCTTGATATCCAAACCATCTTGAACTTGAGTTGTTTGAGAACACTAAAATGAGGTAGATCTAGATCTAGTTAATTTAAATTGAACTGCCGAAGAGGTTCACTGATGTTAGTCATTGGCACAGTGCTTGCGTGCACGATCCTCCGCACAATGAAATGAAGTGAGACACACACACAGTACTAGCTAGGCCCTACCGGCGACTCTCTCTCTCCCTCTCTCCTCACACGCTCTCTCTCTATTCAGATGCTCAGTGGCCTAGTTCACAGACTAGGTCAAATTCATGCGCTCGTGGAAAATTTTACTGCGCGAAATAGTCTTTAAAAAGAAAAGATAGCAGAAGTACAACGAACCTCAAATATTTGTTTATAGGATCGTATTCAGTGTGAGATTAACTTTTGGAAACCAAATGATCAAGTGAAGACAATCCCTGCCTTATGTATGGATAGAGAAGAGTGGAGATGAAAAGTGGGCCAAGTATTACGGGAAAAAGAAGGGCAAGGCCTGGAGAGAGGGCGTTGATCCAATGCTGCAATTTCATTGGCTGCATTTTCTAGGTCATTCTCGATCAGCTGATTGTTAGACCCTGAAGGCTACGTCGGAAAACCCTGGGCCTGGGCATTCCCAATTTCACACAGGGTGTTTCACTGTTTCTAAAGAATCCTCATTGCCCCTCCTGTATTGTCGGTCATGTTAGTCATAAACACACTTGTGGTTAATTGAACCTTGTACATAGACTTTATATCTGCTCTCTTCTTACAGTAGGGACAACCTCTATGATAGTGTATGGTTGTATGTTAGATAATTTCAACCAATATGCACCATGTGCTAAAACATCGTTAAGAGAGATGATGGTAGTCATCTGCAACACACAGGTCTATACATGATCATGTATGAATAAGCCAATTAAAATATCTCATTACATAGGCCTTCGTTGAATTGTAATTACTTGTCATGCAGTCGTCAGCTGATGTTACGAAGGAAGAAAGAAAGGAAGATAAAGACGCACACTAGTTCTCCCCGACCCTTTTACTTTCATGATCATTGTCCACGTATTGTTGCCCTTTTATCTCTTTTTTTTTTCATCTGCTGATGTCCTCCTTTATTGTGTCTGTGTAAAGCCTACCGCCTTACTTATAATACATGTAGGCCTAGTAGCTGGCCTATGTTATACAATGTGCATTAATTGTGTGATGAGGTGTTGCATTTACTTTCACCGGGCACTCAAATATTATGTAGGCCTACATGTTGTATTACTTCACCTGGTCTGGGATTAGATCTGTATGAATATTACTTTGGGCAATTTCGCTTTAAAAGAAGATATTATATTATATTGAAGGATCTATGTTGTGATGTTTCATACATGTACATGGAACTTGAAAAATCATAACGTACCTGTACTAGATTTCTAGCATTAGATCATATGAATGAAAACTAGGGTGGGTACAATTTTCTTGTTAATCCTAACTAGTTATTACAGACATTGTGTCAATCAAACGGTTTAATCATTTTGATTAACTCCTATCTTCATCTATTATCTCTTCAAGGTAGCGACATCCTCTTTTATAACAAGCCATTTGTGATAAATGTGATGACGAAAGTAGCATGGTGTAAACGAAATAGAACTAAAGGGAGATTATTTCTTTTAAGAACTAACAAACGAAACAAAAAAGGAAGAAAAAGAAACTTTTTCAAATTATGAGCTGCACTGAGTTTTGAGGCTAACCAATGAGTGACGTTTAAAGTTACAGCGCCTACTTAGTGTTCTACTCACCAGTCCTCTCCATCCGAAGAAATGTGAACATCTCCCGTCTCAGGCATTGTGTTGATTTGTCAGATGAATTGGTTTTCAAACTGAATATCTTGTCTGTTGTCTTGTTAGTATGTAAGGTTTCATGATATTTGAGCGTTTGTGGCGAGAGCACCTTCCTTTATACTCGAACGAGCGCACGGGTCCCAAAATAGCTTAGGTGCCGAACGCTTGTAAGGAGGCACGCGATTGGCTAGAAGCAAAACTAGCGGCTGATGTAACCCAGCCCTGCCTGCACATATTGTTTTCCTTTTCCTCTTCTCCAGGTCAGCTGTTTGCTGTTTGGGAACCAACAACCTTGTCTCTCCCCTCACCCCCTCTTTCCTCCCCTCCCTACCCATCCAACCCCTCCTCTTCACTCTTGTTTTTCACGGTCTAGACCTATCTATCAAGCAGCTAGCGGCTTCGCTTGACCGAATTCACGCACTGTCATGTCAGAACTGTGTCAAGTTGCAGCTGATAGCTCTCCACTGACAAACAACTTGTTTACTAGGTCTATTAGATCTAGGTTTTCGTTTCTTTTACACGGTTAGTGTAGTCATTAGTCATTGTTGGCCATAAGGTCGTTCTTGTTCTACGACAACTTTGTATTTATCTCTTCTATAATCACCTTTGGCACTGCTGATAGATAAGACCCATCAAGGTCGAAGATAAGCTCGCATTCCATCAAAGTAGGACTTTAGAACCGCCGAAAATATGGTTCAATTAGCAAATTGGCAAATCTTCTTTTCTCAGAAAAAAATAGCCAATATAGGATGTGCATGTAATTCCGTAATACCAAAGAGAGAGAAAGAGTCAGAGAGAAAGAGAGAGAGAGAGAGAGAGAGAGAGAGAGAGAGAGAGAGAGAGGGAGAGAGAGAGGGAGAGAGAGAGAGAGAGAG
>JAUELK010247567.1:0-16916 GCA_031471215.1 Gastropteron pacificum | reverse complement strand
ACAGTTCTCATGTATTTATGTAATGAACCATCTATTTTACTTGCTTTCTGCATTCTTCCCCCCCCCCCTCCCCAATCATTTTCTATTGTGTTTTCAAATCTCATTCCATGTATGCAATGCTGAATACAAGATACTTCTCATAAAATGTCTACTGCTCATTAGATGTAGATCTAATTCAGATGCCAAAAAAACCTCCCATCTCTATTTAGTCCTCTCATGTATCATTCTATACCTCAACTCACACTCAAATGATTTATGTCTTGTTTACTAATATTTTTGTTTCTTCCCTGACTCTATAAATCCATAACTCCACTTTCCTTACAATCTGGGGAAAAAAGCAAACAGTAGATTCTAAGCTATTCTTTTCTCTTCCTTTTCATCATAGATGTGAACAGTAGATATAAAACCATGTTTGCTCATATGTACAAATGTTTTGGTCAAATGTATCTACTTTTCTGAACTGATACAACTCGTGTTGATTTTTGCATCTCATTTTCATTTTTATAGTAATCTGGTCTTTCTCATAATCGGATGCTCAATATTGTGTAACCATGCTTACAATTAAAAATCTGTCCTGCTTTCTTCCTCAGAATTGAAAGTAGTAAGCTAATGTAACATAGAAGTTCTATCTGCTTGTATTAACCTTATTGTAAATATCACTATAACCTTTTAAGATTTTTTATGTAATAAATTTATATGTAGAACTTAATGTTAAGGAATGGATGAAAATACACAAGGTGTGAAGATCATTCTGTAAATTGTTGAAAATGAAGATGTTTCCTGTTGTCTTTCAATAGTCATGTGTTCAACATGATTTACACATTCTGTTCATTTCTCAATATATTTTGTCACTGTGGAAAAGCAAAGAAAGACAAGTGATTCAGAATATCAAATGTCACCATAGCTTTCTGCTTTCTTAGGGAAGACTCTATTTTGCTGCCTTGTCATTAAGAGTATTTCAAATCTGAGTTTAATTATTTTTCATTCCAGCATGCTGAAATATTCCTTTTCTCATATATATCTACAATGAAACACATGCAGCATACATTTTTATTTAAACTGTTAATGATTTATTTTTACTTCAGAAGCTGAAGCACCAGCTGACGAGGGCCCTGCAGACAGCAGTAACAATGCTGAGACAGAACAGGTGAGTCGAAATATTCTGGTCTGTCAACTTCATATGATATGTTCACAGGTAAAGCCTTTTTGTGTGCCTTTTTTATGGTCTCCCCTGTGTCCCTAGAGTTGAGTTCGTCCATCCAATCTACAGACATGGGTCCGTAGAATTTGAGTTCGAGCGATTCATTCAGAATATTTTTAAAAATTGATTAATTAATCCAGATCAATTTTGTGCATGGAATCCTTCATGTGAGTGCCTCATTGAATCCTTCTTTATATTCCAAAGCCCCAAACAAGAATGCCAGACATATGTTTTCCTCATCCTGAAATGGATTTCTTTTCAATTTAAAACACAGGCCACTGTAGCAGAGGAAGAAGGAGAGCAACAAGAGGCAGCAGGCCAGGAGGAAGCACCAGCAGAAGAAGCCGCACCAGCACAGGATGATGCCCAGCAAGAGGCTCAAGAAAGGGAAGAAAATGTTGAACAGAACCAAGATGCCGAGGCTGAAGCAGAACAGGCTGCCCAGGAAGAAACACAAAGTGTCCAGGAAGTGGCCGCAGCACCTGAACAGCAAGGTTTGTCCATGATACAATGGGACTTGATTGGTCTCGTTAGTTGTGGATAGCTGGTTGTAGTATGTTTTGAGTTTGGTGTAGAATGGTGCAAAATGCTACATGACTTTTTTTTGGTAAGCTATTCTGTCAGTTGAGATACTTATGGGTTTATTTGCCAGTTCATCTTGCCATTTGGCTATTATGACTACTTGCTTGATGTTTTATTAAGGCTTTGTTAAAGGTATTTGTTGCTAGTTTCTACAGAGATGTTATAGTAAAGAAAACATAGAACAAAAAGAGACAAATTATGTTTTTAAAGTACATAGAACTGTATTGTCAAGTTACCCTTCTTGATGTGTGCTTTGTACCCACCGATGCATTGCTTAGTTTGGTTGAGGAGAAAATTAAAGATTTTTGCAATAAACAGCTGATATTAAAACACTTATTTGTATTTTCCAGAAGAGGCAGCTGTGACAGCAGAAGCTACTGAGCCAGAGCAGTCTGGGGGAGATGTGGCTCAAACTGAAGAGAAAGAGCCATTGGCAATGGAGGCTGAGAGCACACAGCTGTCCAAGGTAACTACTGGATATCCTGCTTGTGTTTTTTTGTTTTTATCACATGCAATAAAAACATGTTTATGTGTGTTAATTTATCCTAATGATAGTTGCATTTTTTTTATGTCCCCTTTAAATTTGTAAACGTTCAAGTCAATTTCCTTTGAAACTATTATACCTGTTTTTGTTTTGTTTTTGAAACTATTATACCTATTACAGATACAACAGCGAACTTGCATTCACCTTTTACATCCCTTAACCCTTAGAGAACATTGAATATTTTGGTCTATATTTGGAACTCCTAGCATCGTCTTGTATATTACATGTAGCTAAATGGATACAAAACTGATCCTCATCAAATTTACTTTATTGATTCTGTCCTGTCTTTTTTTCTACAGGAGCAAACAGAAATAAACGAAAGTGAGTACTTATATTTTCTATTATAAGCACTTCTTTTTTTTTGGTTTAAGAACATAATTCTATAATAGGTCACCCTACTCTCTGTTAAGGCATAATCAAGATTGTGGTTACGCATAAGAAACTTGTTTTGCTACTTTATTGTTGATTGTTTTGTTTTTTTTATAGAAAAGAGAACTTTGACATTTAGACAAGATTGTACATTCTTTGTTCCATATTCTTGACTTGCTGCTATGAAGACAAACGACACCATTCTTTTAAATAATGTACATTCTTCAGTATTTATTACCATTTACTCCTGAAATGACTTTTGAAACTTCTGTTTTCTTTTCAGATGCTTCAAACGTAAGTATGAACTATGAATCTTAGTGCTAAGACTCTATAATATATATGTGTTACTGGGTAGATAATTCACTGCTTATTTGTCAGACACTACTTTACTACCTATCAAATCTTTCATTTCAATCTAGTTCAGCATAAAATAAGTCATCTGCTTGAATGCACCAATCTGCCTGTATTTTGAATCTATACAAAAAACAAATAGGAACAAGAAAGTGAGGACATGCCTACATTTTTCTTTTTGTAAAACAATAACATTGTTGATCAATTAGGGATTGGGATTCATTCATTTTGAACCACATGTCCAGGTCCTGTAAGTAAATCTGTTTGATAGCTACTTCTTGCAGATTGCCAGCATTATTAGTAATAGTAGTGATGATGATGAGTGATTCACCATTCCATTGCAGCCTTATATTATATTTCTTCTCTACACACACTACAATGTGTTCAGGTGCATGATGGGCAAGCCCCACCAGCCCCACCCCACCTTCCCTCACCAGAGAGAACACACACCTCCATTGAGGGACAAATGTCAACTTCAGCATTGGTATGTTGTTGGTTGGTTTGTGGGTTATTTCCTTTGTTTATTGGTTTATCAGTCAGTCATACAGACAATCATTTGACTGGCCCAGGAAGGCTGGTTGGATGGTTTGTTGCTTTAAAATCATACGATCTTGGAAATGATCCCTTGCTTCAAATCAAAGTCTTCGAACTGTTATAATTCTTAATAATTACCTTTTCAAGGTTTAAAAAAAATTGTTCTTTTGGTGTATGTAGTACCATTAATGAACAAATAGGTTCAAGACATATTCAATGGACTAATCTTTATTGATATGTTCTTTGTGCTCATAATAGCCAACTGAGAGAAATTCTAGTAATTTGCACACAGTATTGTGTAACATTTGATTTTACATGTTCCATTGAAAACTGTCCTAAAGCTGTTTGTGTGTTCTTTGACAGAATGTTGTGTGGTCATTTGGACTGAACCGCAATGTTCCTGTGTTGAATCTGAGTGATGGTGTGAGGCAAGCTATCATGTACCCCTGTGCCCACGTTGGCATCATGTATGACTTCAAGAACAACAAACAGCACATTCTACAGGCACATGTAAGTTTTGATACTCCTCGCTTCTCTTTTAAATAATTTAGTGTAACTATAAAGAAGATATAGAAGAGTTGCAGTAGTCACTGTCGTAGATCTTCCTCTCCAAGAGAGTAGGGCAAACTATAGTCTTACATATAGATTCTTTACAAGCAAGTGGGTTTCTTCCTCACTAGCAGTGTGTTATCTTAAGGAGACCACTGCATTATCCATTGTACTGCCAACAATGTTTGCCTGTATTGCTTCGTATACACTTCATAGATATCATAGAATAGATGCATATTACGAGAGGGATGTACATCTCAGCATATTAAGACTTTGCACTTAAATCTGCACTCTGTGAAATGCGTGTTGAACTTTGATCTTTGTTATTTGATTTATTTACATTTTTCAGTTGAACCCCATCACATGTACTGCCGTGTCTCAAGACAAGCGCTGGCTGGTGACCGGAGATATTGGGCCTGATGCAATGGTCAACATCTGGGATACATACACTGGGTATGCTACCTCTGAACTCTGTAGAAATAGCTACCTCTTTCACTACTTGAATGTGCTTCAAAATGGGTCACGTTTGGACACTCACATTTTCATGACTCCACAAAGCAACCAACGGTGGCCTCATCTAGTTGCAATTTTTGTTGCCTTCTTTGAACCAAACCATTTAAAAGTATGTCAATAAAAAGAAAAGATCATCATGAAGACTAAAGTGATCTTTTTGTGGTGACCCTGAAGTATTTTGAGTTGTACCAAAATGACTTTAAATCTTTAGGTATTTACCAATTCACATTTTACCACTTGAAGTCTTGAACTTTGTGTATACTTGTATGTACTGAAGATGTATTTTTTTCAGATGATTTGTTCAATTTATGATGATATAGGCTAAGATCTGTATTTTATTTCCTTTATTGCAGAATTCCCATCCAAACCATGTTTGACCCCAATCCATCAGGTGGTGTTGTGGCTGTGGCCTTGACACCTGACTCACGCTTCCTGGCCACACTCAGTGCTCTGCCTGTCCAGGTAAACCTTTTTCTTTGTTCAGATTTTTCAGCACTACTGGAGGAGTGTTGGCGAAGGGCACCTTGGCATATCAAATCGTTCTTCTTGGCATATATACAAAGACAGACTTGTTAGTCAGTGCCCTATTTATCTTCTTAACATTTGAATTAGTTCAGTGATGTTTGTTTAAATAATACTTATGCTTCATGGTCTGTGCATCATGATGATTCTTTGTTTTGAAAACTTGAGTCAATGCACTTTTCTTTCATACTGGTCTTGTATTCACTCTTATGGACTCTTGAATTGATGCTCTATTCATTTACACTAAATACATATGCATATATGGACTTATACCATAAAGATTATATTGATTCTTTCTTTTCAAACTTGAATCAATCCACTATGTGCTTATGTTTATGTCAGTTTATGCATCAGTTCTTAGTCTCTTACATTTCGTCTTTTTTTTCAGAGTATTTTCTCAGCATATGAAACACTTTTGGTGCACATCAAGAACCATAGTTACTCAACCTTCTCTCTGAACTAGAGTTACGATGGCATACATGCCAGCTGTTGAAATGCATGCATTTTAATGGGGGGGGAAAAAGAGTGTGAAGGGATTAGCCTTACAAAGAAAAAACGATTTTGTAATACTATTTTGTATAATGTGCTTTGAGTCAATATTCCCTAATGATTCTCTGTGTCTCTCAGACCCTGGCCATATGGGACTGGACTGTGGATGGAGATGTTCCCATCTGTTCGGCAGACCTGAAGCCAGAGTTTGGCTTGCAGACTTTCATCTGCTTTGACCCTACAGACTTTCACCATGTGGTCACAAACAGTGAAACTCAAGTCCTTTTCTATCACTGGGTAACACTGATATTCATTTTTCAATGCTTTGTTTATATGTTTTCTATATCATTGAGAACAAAGGACATCAATATTGGATTATCTATCTATGTAGTGAAGAGCAAAAACATTGTTAAAATGTTGGTGTGACAAGTTTCCATACTAGGGCAAATTTCACAACAATTTTCTTTTCTCCGACTCTGAGGATACAAACAATCAGCATACATCTTAGTAAGAACAAGTACATCAAGCAGGATGGAATTCCTTTTTTTAAATCATTGTTTTCCCTTTCTTTATTCTTGAAACAATAGATTCTCTGAGTCATGATATGTATAGAAGAATTCCACGAATATCATTGAATGATGGCTTCTCATGACAGGTATTACGGTCATCAAAACACTTGAACTGCTTTTTTCTTTCACAGGAGGATAACTCCATGAACTACTATGCCCCACCGCTGACTGAAAAAGATTTCAATAAGCCTGTGGGTCGCTACAGTCAGTCCATCTTCCAGAGGGGCATCGCACGAGCTCTCACTGCCACATCCATAGGAAACCTAGTTGTCTGGGACAACAATAAACCCTTGTCCAAATGTATGTATGTTGTGATGAAGCAATACGCACATTTCAATGTGGCAAAATATATGTAAAAGGGAGTGTGTTTTTTTAACACTTATAAATTATAAGACATGATGTAACAATAAAGCCCAATTGTTTTTGATTGGAGAGGGAATTATTAAGACAGGGCACATGGTCATCTTCATAGAAAATTATCTTTTGATCCATGAACATTTGTCATACTAACTTTCGAAAACATTCACAAATCAGAAGTTCTTGTATGTCATTAAAATAACAAAAAGTAATGTTCCTTGTTCATATGCACCCTATTATTCATAAGCCTATATTTGAATTAACTCTGCTGACCATTTGACTACTTCTAATCTATTTGATTGCAGTGTATGTCAAACCTGAAGTCGATGTATGGACTGGCATGCCAAGTAAAATTTGATTGAGGCTTGTTCATTTGCCTCCAGTTCCAAATTCTTTGATTGTTTCACTGGGTTCTTTTGGGTATTTTTTTTAATGATTCTCTGTCTTGCAATGAGCACTTAAATTCAGTGGACTCGTATCAATCTTTAGTCTTCAGCTATCAAAAGCACTGTGTATTGTAAATATCTAAATTCTCACAAAATTATACTTACAGGACCCTTTCAAGTTATGCTAAAAATTGTAATAAATGAAAATTTAGGAGATAGGTCTACAGCACTGAGACTTCATTGCATTTTTACTGAACCAAAGTCTATCCAAGGGATTATCACAATGTGAAATATGTCTGACACATTTAATTTATTCTTTTATCTGCCACCAGTCATGGATGTCAATCAATCTGCGGACAAGAAGCCTCTAAAGATTATCCGCATCCACGACAAAGGCATCAATGTTCTCACTACTACAGACAGGTACTGTTGCCTCTCTTTGGCAAATGTGCACCATAGTCATACTTTAAGTGTTTAAGGGACATCAATACACCAATATTAATGGAATGGAATTACACTTGATAGTCCTTTTCACTCATTTGCAAGATTATATAAAAACGTTCAAGAACATAGAAAGAAAACATTTATGGAAATGCAAAGATCAAGATAAAATTGAAAACGTTAAGAGTTATGCATAAGCAAATTTGCCTGTGAATATGATCCTTATTACGCGACAATCATATTGTATGTGTGCTTTAGAAATTAAACCATCCAAAATTTAGATTTACATTTGAAAGAAAAAGTGCTTCAGAAATATCAGTTCAATTTATGATTCTAATTGGTCATTACCTTATATTCATTTTTTGTGAAGTCAGACTAGAGGTATAACATTGTGAGACCTTTACGACATTGCCACCCTCTTCTTCCTCCACCAGCTACATTGTGGTTGGGGACACAGCCGGCCATGTCAAGTTCTTTGACCAAGGACTTCGGCTGATTTTCTGGTGAGTGCTTTAGAAATGACTTTCATATTCTTAGATTTTAAACTTGTTCATATGTGTGGATTTGCATGCTTTGTAAAACCTGTAAATTTAGTTGTTCAAGCTTGCTTGGCTTTTGACAATGGAAAGTCATTTTAAAGATGAACATTGTTTTTACAATATTGCGATTCCTGTTTTATTGAATACACTCATAAAGTTATTTATGTGATTTAGTACTGAATTATCAATGCATATCACACTTAAATACATTGAGCTTGTCTCACATTTTGCACTCTCAGGTACCAAGATTTCCATGCAGGCCCATGCACTGCTGTGTCTTTTGCTTACATGCCAGACTTCAGCACCTCGTAAGTGAATTAATAATACAGTCCTTGACTAAGAGTAATTACGCAAGAAAACCTGAAAAAATGTTTTCCCACTTCTATGAAACTTTTTTGTTTGATTTTAACTTAGATCGATATCAAAAGGGTTATATCACAGCAATGGGAGGGTTTGAGAAATTATCAAATTATCAAAGTTATATGTTTTTTTTATCTTAGAAATTAGGTCTATTCAGGCAATCAAACATACCCTTTTTGTCCGCATTACATACATGTGAAGCAATGATACAAATGAATGAGGGATGGTGAAAGCTTAATTTTTGTGAATCATTACTTAGCTAGTGATGTAAATCATTTTTTTTGTCTTTAATAATAACAATAATTTAAAAAAAAAAAAGAAAAGAAAAGTACATCATACATGTTCTAACAAACTTACATTACAATCACATTCGTACACAGTGGTCATTCATTTCATATAATCAAAAAGAAGTAATTTCCGTACACATTACAATACTAGCAACTTTTACCCTTTCACAGACCTATAAATGAGCATGCGTATCCATCAGATGCCACAAAACATGCCAAACCTTTCTTTGTGAGAGACTTCATTGTGGGAACAGCCATTGCTGTCTACGTCAACCTCATAGCAGATGGAAGTCATGTCAGGGTAAGTCGCCATCTACTATGTAGGCCTATAGTAGGAAGTATTAGATTACTTCAATGCAGTGCATAATTTTCTTTCTTGCTCTACAGCAAGCTCAATGTGTATGAATTCATTGACATTTTTTGTATACTTTGTATAGCCTGGGTTGTTTTTTTGTTTTTTTCACATCTTTAAGTACAACATATAACTTTATACTCAACCAGTTAATGTAAAAAAACACTTCATACAATGTGTGGGATGATGAGATGAAGAAAATAAGCAAATACTCTTTATGATGAGATTCTATTGACGCATTTGTTTCTTGAGAAGAAGGGTTTCGTTGTTGTTGCTGTTTGTAAAACATATGCTCAATGCGCATTACATAATAAGACAATAAAAATCACATGGAAATGTGAAAGACAAGATACAGCCAATAAAATACACACTCACACACACACACACACACTCACTCTCTCTCTCACACACACACACGCATGCACACACGCAAACACACCCGCGCACATAATATGTATTATATATGGAAGACTGGCTTTCCTCAGGTAATCCACCGTGAACACGACGCTGCTGTACATGGCCTGGCTGCTCACCCAAAACTGTGAGTTTCAGTTTTCTTTTAGTTTACATCAATCCAAAATTATTTACATGTCTCAAGATCAAGAAGATTGTTAGGAGAAAGAGCATTTTCAAATTGTGCCCCAAAACTTTGGAACTGCCTGGGGGAAGAAATAAAAACAAGCACATCTCTGGAACAGTTCAAAAGTCGATTAAAAACACTGCTCTTTAGAAGAGCTTGTAATCTCCTATACTGTAGCATACAAATTGCTGAAGAATATGAGTAGAATGTCTGTGCATCTCCTGAGTGTGAGTGTTCTGTTTTAAGTGAAGCACCATAGAGCACTCATGGTGGATTCTGGAGCTATATAAATTCATTATTATTATAATAATTATTATTATTATAATAGTTATAATTATTATTATTATTATTAAGGACCTTATGACATTTGCATTTCCCAAAGATCCAGCTGCTGTTACATTATGAATTTCATTGTGTTATTATTAAAATTGGATTTGAACATCAATCTGGCCAAAGAGTGGGCTGAGCACCTTATGGTCAAGCTTCATGTTTCTTTGCATGAGGTTGAGCGGACTGCAGTGTTCATTGAAGCAGTAATGCCTGATAGGAAAAATAAGTTAAGAGACGGATAACAGAATATTGTTACTTTATAACAGCTATTAAAAAAAAAAGTATTTCTGTTCTCACTTTTTGAGCATGAAATGAATGATTAGATTTGCTGTTATTTCATGTATTTTCCAACCATGACTTTTTCTAGGTTTCTTTGTTTCTTTATTTGCTGTGATCCACTCAAGGAGTTCAACATTGTCTTTTAATTCTCCAGGCCTCTCATTGCCATGGGAAGCTACTCTGGCTTACTAAAGCTCTGGAACTACAAAACAAAGTAAGATTTTGTTTTCAAAAAGTGAGCTGTCATTGTTCCTAGTAAAAAGAAATAACTAAACAAAAGGATTTAATGCAAACAATTACAAGAACTCAAGATAATGAAAATACCCTTTTTTTTAAATTTGCTCCCACCCCTATTTATTGCTAAAGCTATAAAAACAATAATCATTCAAGTAAGATATAAATAAGAATGTTTTATTTAACACAATATTTTTCATAAGCAAGTCCCTCAAATTTTCTGTGCACTCATGAGTCATCTATGAAATGAAAATGTTGGATCGGAAGGTTTTATATACTTGTGTCTTGTCCTTTTCAGAGAAGTGGTCGCTTCAAGGATGTTTGAGAAAGCCCACATACACTCAGTCGCTTTCGATCCTAAAGGATTTTACATTGGTGAGGAAATAGCTGCTAAGCAATTATATTATTATTGAGAAGATTTTGAACTTTCTTTTAAATCATTACAAAAAACACCTACATCACACAACATGTATTACATTTTTTTAAAACACCAATTTGTTGGTTTGGAAAGAAAAGTAAGATTTAGTTTTGAAGCATTTAGTGAAATACTTCTCATGGGATCATTATAAATAATGCATGTGTAGGATACCTATAATTATTTAGTGAGTTGCCGAAGACATTGTAATGATTCTAAACATTTTCTCATCTGAGGGATGGAATGTGATGTGATTGTTGCTGTTGTTGTTATTGTTGTTGCTATTCCCTGCCATGGAGTTATTCACGTTTATGCCAGTCTTATGAACTTGTATGACTGTCTGAGCTGGTTGGGGGGTCCATAGAGGATGTTGTGGGTTGTTGCTTTCAGTGGGAGGTAGGTCTGCCTTGCTACTGTGAGTGCAGCGTATTCCAAGAGGTTGGAGGTTATTTCATATGGGTAGTCGCAATACCTGCAGCTGGGTGGATGTGATTACCAATATGTTGCCACTTAGATTTTTATATGATGAACTGTTCATAAAATTCCTTTTTTTTATTTTCCCCCTTTACTCACTAAACACCAAACACCCGTCCCTCCTTCCACACTTATATATACCCCCCCCCCCCTCTCCCATGCACACACACACCCCTTCACACACAAACAATATACACACAGTGTAAATAACTTTGAAGAGTCTTTGTTTGATTCAAAGTCGTTATTGGTCAACAATATATAGACAGGTCAGACACGGTTATCTGTGAACACAAATGACTAGAACGAATAAGTACACATCTTATATGATGATAATGTTAATGATAATAATTTATTTCTATAGCGCACAAATCCTCCTAAGTGCTCTAACAATATCAAATGAAATATTCTTTACAGTGGTTGGATGCACAAATGGAAATGTGATCATGGTGGACTCTGTCGCCCTGTTGGATCAGCTCAATTACCGCTACACTCAAGACTGCATCACTCACATCTCTTTCTCCCATAACTCCACCTACTTCGCAACAGCTGTGAGTATTCTTTCTACATTGTACAAGAGTTTTACCCTTTCCCTGATGATACACATGATCCAAGATTCTCTTTTTTTTTTTATTACATGGCCTTATTCACCACAACTGTAAATAAGAAAAGGTAAAAATAGATAAGAAATCCTTTACTCATCCAATCATAGAAAATCACATAATCTGTCTACGTTGTAAAAGTTTAAAATTTCTTTTCTAAGGAAACACTTATTTTTTAATCAAACTAACACATATAATTTTCTAGATGTGAGTTTGATCTTGTGGGATTTATTTCCTAAATTTCACCAATGGTGCTCACCAGGATGCAGGATTTGCTGTCACAGTTTTCAAGCGTCAACGCAAGGAAGGAACTAGGCCCTACATCTGGCATGGACGTTACAGGTCTCACTACAAGTGCATCAAGGACCTGGTCTTTGATGTGGATCCAGATAGTAATGAGCCTAGGCTGTTGTCTTTGGGAGAGGACCGGATGTTGGTACGCTCTGGCTAATGTAGTTGTCTTCTATTTGTTCGTACTAATGTGTATTGTATTAACGCACCATGTACCAAATTGGACAAATAAAGATTTTATTAATTCATTCATACCACAAGAATATAGTAGTTTTAATAAGGAAGACTTTTAGCTGATTTTGAAAATTAGATTTCAAGTTGGGCTACTTTTAAAAACGAACTTGCTACATTAACAAGACACTTTCATTTTTCTTTTTGAAGATACTGACTGACACTGACAGATTCTGCCAATGAGAAGAACATTCAGCTTTCAAAATATAGAGTTGAATAATAAAAATAAGATTAGGGTTAGAGACATGGGTATTTTTTTTCAATTGTAAATTCTTTCTGTACTGATCCACATTTCTTCAGATCCTCATGTACTTTCTGTAATCTTTCCCATTCAGATTGAGTATGACTTGAACTTTGTGGGGAAGACCCACAACCATGTAGTGCCTTTGGCGACTGACAGGATTGAGCAGAGTGCTCTCCCCATGTGTATGACGTCTTATCCAAACCTCACAAAGGAGAGTTTCCTGCTCACAGCTAATGACCAGGTTAGAGTTAGATCCGGCAACTTTGCCAAGACACAGAAATTCTAATCTTGTAAACAGAATGTAAAGCTAACCTTCAAATGCATTTTTGAGAATGCCTTCTGATAGATTTTCAGAACTACTTTACCTCTGTGAAGAAAGAACAACACAGGCAAACAAATTAAACTCTCTTGAATACCAAACTATGAAATCTAATCACTAATCACTTGTGTAATGTTTCCCCAGTTCAAGCTTAAGTTGTACAACAGCACAACAAAAATGTGCAGGAAAACAATCCTGGGACCAACATATGGATCACCTATCAAAAAGTGAGAGCAGACAAATAATGGCATAAAATGAAGACAAATTGTTTGATTTTATCACTTCAATCTTTTTGATATTTCATCTTTTGAAAACACACAATCTAAATATAAATGTAATGCTTCATTTTGAATCAAAGGATGAGCTGAACCATGTTTTAACTTAGGCATGTCATGTTTATGTAAAGGCTACCTTCCTATAATATCAGTCACAGCTAGGCTTATATACAGAAATAATCTTCTTTTAACAAAAGTTACAAAAATTCACTCTATATTTTGCATTGCATGATGTCTTGAATATAATGGAACTTGAGTTTTTATTAAAAATGCCTCTACTGTGTCCTCTCTTCTCTAGAATGATGGTTGTTCCATTTGCTGAGGGAGATGATGCCAAAAAAAGATATCTGGCTTACATCACAGATGACAAAATTGGCCTGCATATTTTGCCTGCCACTGGCAATCCTCATCTTGCAATGGCCTTGATAGCTCATCCAAGTGGAGTGAGTTGTATTTTACTCAAAAGAAGTTTGATGACAAAGCATCTGTTATTTAAGACTTAAACTCTTCAAAACTTAAATGAGTTGCTTTCATGTGCATGTCTCTTGATATACAGTTACTTGGTTGTTGAAGGCTTCAATTAGTTACTAATTTTGAAAATGATCTTCTTATTACATTGTTACTGTATCAAATCTAAGTCTTTAGTAAATAAGTTGCTATTCTGTAAATGTTGCATACTTTTTACTTTTCTATTATAACTCTCTCACTCACTCAATCCCCTCTGGGCCGTATGGCACATGAGGCAGTTGTGTGAGCTCTCCACTCGTCTCTGTCTGCTGCCACTTCTAGAGACATTCTACTATTTCACTGTGCGACTATAATAATAATAATAATAATAATGATAAAGTGTATTTATAGAGAGTTTTTCCCAAAGATTTTTCACATTGAATGCAAAGGATATGGGGACAAGCATGATTACAACAACAACAACAACAACAAATAGTGCACTCTTCAGCAATTACAACTGCATGCATACTGAAACAAATACTGTTTAAAATCAATGTTACTGGAAGCTGACGACATATATGTCTATAATTTCATGGTCAAAACGTGTCTTTCCAGGTGTCCAATATGGTGTGCAGCTTTGATGGTACTTACCTGTTCACTGCTGGAGGGCCAGACTTTGCAGTGCATATGTGGGAGATAAACATCAGGTGAGGAAGTAGTCACTTTGAGCATGTTTCTTTATGCTTTATGCTTAATGGCCAATAGGCGCTGCTTGTTGCGACTGCCTGTTGGCTTCAGCGAAAAGCAGAGCTTATAACACTAAGGCAAATTTCCCTGAGAGTGGATGAATACAGTGCACAATACAATACAATACAATACAATACAATTAATTCATGACTTAGTATACAACTGATGATAATTTTTAATACATAAATGAAAAGTTCATCTTTTCGATAGATTTACCTGCATTTAACCTGGTTTCCTTGCCTACATGTTATTGCGTAATGCACAAAGTGCAAAGCAATGCCTATATATTGCTGTATTATGGGAAATTGATTGTGATTGTGTAGTTGTCAGTGACTATTATACTTATTATGGATTGTTTTTTTTGTATTATGTTTTCCTACTTATGTTATAAAAATTAGCCGTGCCATTGTAGTGCATCAAGCACTGCAGGCAGCCAACATTGGAGAGAGTGATGCTGTACAGTTTGAGTCGTGCAAGCTAGTCTTTGTGTCTCATGTGATCTGGTGGTCAAGTGGTCAGCGTGCTGGCCTCAAGAGTCAAAGGTCCGGGGTTCGAATCCTGGCCTTGCCGACTCGATTTGGATTTGAGAGCAGTTTCTTATCCACCACCAGGTGTACTCTTGGAAAAAGTGCTTTGTCACACATTTCTCACCATACCCAGGTGTAAAAGGGGTACCTGTCAGTGAAAGATCTTGTCAGAATGTTGGTATGGGCGCCGACCAGGCAGCAGCACTACCAGTATGCCTCCGAGAAGGTTGTGACGGCTTTGGAGTGAAACAGGTCTATGGGGGTAATAATATGTTGTAAAGCGCTTTGAGCTCAAACGAGAAAAGGCTCTAGGTAAATCGCTATTATTGTTATTATTATTATGAATATTATTATTATTACTATTATTATTATTATTATTATTATCATCACCATCCCCTCTGTGTCTCCTCAGAGCTCTACAAGCCCAGGCCAAGCTGGGTGGTGAGGACTTGGTGCCTTTCTATGGCCTGTTGGACGGCGGCAGAGATGGAGACATGTTTGCAGAGTTGGAGGACCTTTTCTACTACGCCCAGCTCAGACAGTGAGTCCATTGAAAACAGTCTTTTCATTATCTGATCTATAAGTATAAGATAAGATAAGATGATTCTTTATCATCCTATGAAGGGTAAATTTAACCCAGACATGTTTTAGTAATTTCTGTCTTGTTCTTTTCTACTCTTCTAAATTGGAGATTTGATTGCGAAGAAGATGCCAATTCTAATTTTGTTTCTTTGTCTTTTCATCTACCAGCCAGGGCATCAACTCCACAGGAACTCGACAGATTGGGACAAAGATCCCTATCACAGAAGTGCCTTATGTCATGAGGGCCTTAGGCTACTACCCTTCAGAACAAGAGGTCAGTTGGGTTGAGTTTGAGTTTTACACCCTTAGAAACACAGTTAAGTCATATAAAAGATGGGACCTACATTTTAAGGTCTGTCTCAGATAGGACAGGGGCGGACAGACATATAAACTGCACACATGACCCATGTCCAGAATGCCCTAGAGGGATTCGAATCTGGGTCACCCGCTTGGGAACCAAATGCGTTCAAGTTAACCCAACATGTTTACCATTCGGTCTTCACATGGCCCACAAAAAGTCATAGCTAGACCGCCATAGCTCTGTAGGTCTATTAGACTAGTTGAAGAGCGAATAGCTCATACCTTGTGCCTGATCACAACACCAAATCCAAAGCACCAACAAATTAAAGGTACCAACAAATCAAAAGCAAAAATTGTCACACACTAAATCAGTCTTGTTTTGTCTTTCCGTCTACCTTGTCTTCATAGTGTACTCATTCTGTGTCTTAGATTGAGGATATGCTGAACGAGATCAAGTATGAAGAGTATGTCAACTCTGGACACTACCAAGATGACATTGACCTAGGCTCATTCATCAGACGTGAGTATTATTTGTATTATGTAATCATTCTTTTCGTTCCTTCTCAGGGAAATGTTCCCTAGTCTTTTCGGCTCTGCTTTTTGCTAAAGCCTCTTTACATGAACTTAGCGTCTTGTTCAGCACTAAACATAGGGATATATGTGTGATCTAGAATCATAATCTCAAGGATTATGCAATTTTCTCCACAGTCTATGTCAACCATCGTCCTGCCTTTGGGCTGTCAGCAGAGAAGTTACTGTGGGCCTTCAAGACGTTGTCCGAGGCCCCTCAGCTGGGTGGTGGAGAGTTCATAGAGAGAGGAGACTTACTGGAGGTCCTACAGAAGAATGGTAAGTACACACTGTTTAAACATAGTATGCTGTAAATATAACAATGAGATTACATTTGTGTTGTTACTCACTACAGACGAATGGTAAGTACACACTGGTTAAACACAGTATGCTGTAAATATTACAATGAGATTACATTAATTGTGTTGTTACTCAAAGCAGATCTGTATATGCGAGCTTCGTAGGATTGGCCAGATGGCATGCTTTCTTGAAAAGGACTCAGTACAGACTCTCATATCTGCATTCCT
>JAUELK010247456.1:0-16952 GCA_031471215.1 Gastropteron pacificum | reverse complement strand
TCTTCTTCTTCTTCTTCTTCTTCTTCTTCTTCTTCTTCTTCTTCTTCTTCTTCTTCTTCTTCTTCTTCGTTCTCCCAGATAAGAATCTCATTGAGTAACTTGTATGCAGTGACAAAACAGAGTGTACCAAGTAGTGGAAGAGAGATTTGAACCCATAACCCAAACTGACAGTAGTGTTGTTACCCTTTTCTCTTCAGAGACCAGCAGAATGTGCGGCGCATGCACACGGCTGTCAGACTGAACGAGCACATCGTGGAGAAGTCCCACAACGCTCAGCTGGTCATCCTCAATCTACCGGCCGCACCCAAGTCTGAGGCTGGAGCTGAGAACTGTATCCTTCTAGCATGACACTTGATGGGGCTGCATGGGTGTTATCGTTCCGTACCATGACGGTTTTCCGTATTCGCAATTCTACAGCAAAAAAGTTTCCGTATTCACTCTTCTTTAAGAACTTGGTGGGATTTTTATTGAAATTATGGTCTGAAATGCCACCTCCTGCACTGTAGGGGACCAATTTCTTTTCGCGCGCCAACCATGGTGGCGCGCATTTGGGTTCCGCCCGCGGTTGTTTTCAGTATTGGCCAACTTTGGGGATCACATAAAATGTTATTTCAGTATTTGGGAGTTTCAGTTGGTAACTGTTGTGTGGCTGTTGTATTCATAATAATAATGATGTTTGAATGGCATTTTTTTAAAGAGCTTTTACAAAGCTTTATAATAAGCTCAAAATGCTTTGCAGCTACTATTACCCCAACAGACCTGATTCATTCCAGAGTCTTCTCAACTTCCTGGGAGGCATACTGGTAGTGCTGCCTGGTCGGTAGCCAATACAACATACTGACAAGATTTTTCACTTTTCACTGTCTTTAGTCCGGTACCTCTTTTACACTTGGGTGGGGTGAGTCATAACAAAGTACTTTTTCCAAGAGTACACATGATGTTTGGTAAGAAAATACTGTGTGTTAAGTGTTGTTCTTCTTGTTTTTGTTGGATTGTGAGGCTTTAGGTATGAGTTATGCACTCTTCAAATAATATTGATAGATTCACAATGTCATGGCAGCCTAGCTCTAGATTTGTTCCTGACATGTCAGTATGGGAAGGTGTAGTAGCTATTGACACAGTAACACAGCAACCCTGAACCTAAGCAGGTGGGACGTTGGGCTAAAACCCTACTTGTGGTAATGATCTTCTTCTTCTTCTTCTTCTGCTTTCACTGTTTATAATGCCAGTCCTGTTTTTTCTATAAAGGACACTATTCGCATCAAGTCCTCTCTGTGGCCGTGTAATTTCTTGTCGATGCCAGCTCTTACAGGCCATGTCTCGAGTCTAATTTTGCTGTATTTTGGGCATGTCTGGAGGATATGTGTTGTTGTCTCCTCCTCTCCACACTCACAGTACAGTGTTGGGGACAAACTCATTTCACGGTTCATATAGGCTTTCAACCTGCAGTGGCCTGTCCTGAGACGGAAGATTGTTCTTTGTTCATTCCGCTTGAGAGTGTGGTAACTGTCTTTAGAGAAGAAATATTTAAACTGATTGGTATTACTACACAATGAGCCAAAAGTCAAAATGTTCCAGCCAAGTGGTCTTTGTACTTTTGTTTGTTTCCTTAACCTCCCCTCCAGACATGGAGTTCCTGGAAGTCCTCACCGAGGGCCTGGACCGGGTCCTGATGGTCCGAGGCAGTGGGCGAGAGGTCATCACCATCTACTCTTAGACTGGACCGTCGCCAAGGAAACATCTCGTCAACAACCTTCCTGACACCATGCGAAACAAGTTGACACTTCTGACGACATTGAATAGATTTTAGATCTACATTTTTGTATTTTACACAGTTATTTTCATTGTGTCTTCCCATACCCTCGTCTCCTCGGCCTCTTTTTTTTTGTTACTGCATAGTCTTAAAAGTAATGTTAACCCACTGTCTCAGTCTGTACAATTGTCTCATGCAAGAAAGAAGAAGAGGGAAAAGTCCTAGCAGAAAGGTAGAAAGAACTCACATTCTTCTTAGAACGCTATTGCTATATATTTTAAAAGACAAAAGAATAACTATTACTTGGCATAAACCTACGATCTCGCATCCTTCAACAGCCCTTAATGACAAATACAATAGGGACCTTTCTCAACTCTAGCATCTTTTGATGGTTCCTGTAAAGAATGTCAAAGGATTATGTCTGTCTTTAGACTTTGTGACGTCTTCTCATTTGTGAAACAAAGTAGTTGGTATTGCACAATGCGATAAGGAATTCACAATTCACCTACAGCCCTCATGATATTACCTTAGGCATGTTCACTAAGAAAAAGCCGCTGTGAAAAAGAGTATTTTTTTAATAATCTTTTTTCTGCACGTGATCAGGCGCTTTCCTGCATTTTTTAGCCAGCTGTCAAGATTTTTACTATCATAGGGAATGCCATTTTGTTACGTTCCCATGCAGTGGGCATCGGCTGGATTCTGAGCATGTGAACGATGTGCCAAGCGGACAGGCGAGGCTGCCTTGCACTGTGAACATAGCCCCAATGGTAACTTTAGAGGTGTGTGTGAAAGGTCCCCACTACCAAGTATTCAACTGCTGACTTCTAGAGACCTCAAACTGTTCTTTTACAGCATAAGAGCAACAAAAGGCTGCTTGACTTCATGAACATTTTGATAACTTTTAAATAATGAAAAAGTGTAGGTCTACCTCTTGTGCTTATGATTATGATGATCAGTTGACACCATACTTAAGATAAATTAATATGAGAATGTGTTTAGAGTGACAAAATACCTCTTTGTATCTTTCAGTTTTTCTTTGTTTTTTCCTCTTTCTTTTGATGACTTCAATGCTTAGGCCATGTTAGTTAACAAGTTCATTCATCATTTCAAATGACGCCTCCGTTCTAACCAGGTCTTGTTATATTATCAACTTTTATTTAATCCTTACTATTAGATCTATTTCTTGTATGCATTTCACTTTTGTCTTGTGTTTTTTTTGTTTTTTTTTATTGTTTTGTTACTAAATCTTTTGATTATTATCATGACGAGGACTTTGTACTTCCAGTGTGCACCGACACTTTATTCATGCAAATAGTGTTGTTATGTATAGCATATATGTGTTTTACCGTAATATGACATCTACTAATGATAATAATATATAAATGTGTATGTGTGACTATGTGACATGGATGCACAGAAGGTTTTATTCTATATTGATCCTATATAATCATGAAAGCACAAGCTGTTGATGGTCGTACGTCACAGACTTGTACAGCTTTCACACCTGTTCTGCACACCTAACATGACATCATGGAACTATTCAAAACATGTTTAATGTTATTATTCATTCCTCCCCTGATAAAAGAACCCTGTCATTCATTATAGTAATATATTCATTGGAATCATCATATAACTACTCAATGCTTTGCTTTTTAAGATTTATTTTTATGAGGCAAACAGCACTTAACTAGTGTTGACTTTACAGTCAACCTCACAAACTTGAAAGCACAATATTTTGAGGTTGAATTTCGAGAATGAATTCAACCTTCTCACTTCAACGTATCACTCTTTCTTTCTTTTTCTTATGAGCATTCAGAAAATGTGATCATTTGTAATTTAGACCCCCATCCCTTAACACTTTACACAATTCAAGAGAATTCTTTTCTTTACATACGCATTGATAATAAGATATGACTTTGTGTTCACTTCATATGCACTGAAAATTCTTTAAAATCTGTCTTGCTGCTTACATACATGCACCAACTTAACTGGTGACAGGCATGTTAGTTGTTAGTCTTATCATATTACCTTAACAACTTAATACATCAATTTTGCTCCTGTAACTTTAATTGATGTATTGTGTTTGACTAAGTATTTTTCTTTTCAAATTCACAATACATCTTTCAATGAAGTTCCTTGTAAGATTCGAAAGAATTTATCCAATTTCGAATTTAGGAACAGTTTTAATAAATGAACTTTTTTTTCTTCCTTTGTTTTTTATAGATTACAAATTACAATTAAAATAATGTATTCGTTTATTTCAAGATAAGATTTTCCTCTCTGCTTCATGTGTTGTTATTTTCTTCAACATATCCCTATAAACACATCAGTTGACTTCAGCCTCTTGATTCCGTATGGACCAAAGGGCCACAACTACATGAGTAGTCTTGTCATACCACCAGCCATGCACACCTGCCACAAACAGTGCCTTGTATGTTGACATAATGACCTTTTACTTGACCCCTGACACCCCTCCTCTCCCTCTCTCTCACCCCCCGCCTAGCTCCATGACACATTTTTAACCTTAGCAAGCCTTCCTCTGTCCCTTAGGTCCATCTCCACCCCCACCCCCCTATCTACAGTCATAGGAGGGCATATATATTAGTATTAGAATTATCAGATCATCAGGTCCAATGGAAATCATCCATTTAAATTCATATTGAAAGAAGTGTGAGCAATTCATTTTCAGATAGAACATACCCCCTCCTCCACTGACAGACTTACACACCTCCACCACAAAACCACAAGTCCCCCACCCCTTTCCCTCCCATACACACCACCACCACAAGCCCAAAAGCCCCCGCCCCCACCCACCTCCACTACTACATCTGACAACCTCAAGAAATATGCAACCTTTGACGAGATGGCTATGTGTGTACTGACTGCTCTATTAAACCTACTCCTGAACTTTGTATGATTTGTATTATTATTATTATTATTATTACTATTATTTGTACATGTATTATTATCATTATTATTATGAAATACCAGGTCTAGTTTTTCTTTTCTTTTTGCATCCTTTATTTTCACTTCTTTTTTTTCTCTGTTTTACTCATTCATTCTTTTTTCTTTGGTTGGATTCCAAAATGTTGACAGTAATACGAAAGTATGATGTGTTGTGAAATAGGCAAACTTTTCTTTTTTTTTTTATATTACCCATAGTAGTTACTATGTTTAACAGCTTTGAGCAAGTGCCATGTTTTGAGGCCCTCTTTTATTTTGGACATCATTGTTCATTATTACTTTATTTATTCTCATTAAGTATATCACTAACTTACACAAAGATGAAGACTATATTGACAATGTTCAATGTGATCAGGGATGCATTTTCCACGTTAGATATTTTCATCTTCTTCCTCAATCATGACACCTTCAGACAACCTGTCTGTTTCGGGTACCAATATTGTCTGGCGATTTGTTAAGTGAATAAATAACTAAATCAGTGACTACATGAATAAAAAAAAATAACTATATTAATGGATATTCTTATATATTATTATGACGAAAAGCCCGGTCAAAAGAGTGTTTGATGATGTACCATATTTTTTTGCCATAAAAAAGGATGTCTGTCTACGCATTTGTTTTAACGTGTATACATAAGTCCAAACATGTTGTCATGACGATAGAACCAGTACTTTTACTACACTGACCACTTGACCGCCAGACAGGCCCCTGACTGCTGTGTTATTTCTACTTCAAACTTTCTCTTTGTACAACGAATGCTTTGCCCGACCACGTCAGTGTAACTATGACTTAATGGTACTAACTTATAGACTTGGACATTTGATTAAGTGTCACTTAGGGGTTTATTGTAACTGTATCACTTCTGTAAGTACCTGTGCATTTATTGATGTCACCAATAAATTATAAAGCAGGGAATAGCATGCATAAGATAAAAAATGTTTTAATTTATCAGACGTCAGCCCTTCACACAAGAAGGAGAGCAGTGGAAAGCCCTGGTTGCACTAGCAAGCATCGCACCCCTACGACCTACGACTCTAGTCGCAAGATGAGGATGACAATATCACCATGGCTGTACTCTCTTTCCGCTAACTGTTCTCATGCGTTGAACGATTTGCTAGTATGATAATGAAAGATATCATACATGGACAATGATCACGATTTGTTTGCAATCAGTTCTTCTTTTAATTGTATTATTGGTGTCTATTGTTGATTATCAATATTATATTAAACCTAAGACTTTCGTTACTTGTCGTTTCAGTTGACAAAAAAAACAAACCAAAAACAGAAAAGAAAATATGATTAGACTACCATGCAAGAATTTGAGGTTGTGTTGAGTTATGTATTGATATATTTAAAAAACTCTCTTCTTTGTTTTATACATGAAGTTGACCTACTGGTAGACTGATTGAATATTAGCTAATACTTCAGATGTAAATAGTAAATGGAATTATGTAATGGGTAGGTTCAGAAATGTCTTTTGATTGTGGACTTTTTAACTATGAGTTTGTATTGAGTGAAATGATGGACACTGAGTATGTAAGACAATCTAATGTTCTTTTACAATGCATCTTGTCTTGTATTGTCATGTTTCTAGAGTAAGCTCAGATTCTATTACTATTAGTCAGCAAATTAATAGAACCTGTGTATTTCTTAGACTTTGTTTTAGTTTGTTTTAGCCTGAGTTGAGAGATATTAAATATGCACAAGCAATATTGAAGTCTTTCACAGTTGGGTCTCTGTCAAACCAGCAATGTCTCTGCTTTTTCCTGTTTATGTAAGATATAAAGTTTTTTATAAAGAAAAAAAAACTATATTTTTTCTCCCCTTTTCTTTGACAAGACAAAGTGGTTTCTTTGTATACAACTCTTGAATTTAAAACATATCACTAACAATAGTCTGGTCTGAAACATTGTCCGACTCCATTCTGCCAATATAAGAATATGACCATATCAATCATTCTTACTAAATCTTACACTCACTTTAAAATGCTACTTCTGCTTTCACACTTTGTCAAATTACATAATCAACTCTTTGAAAAAAAAAGAAAAAAAAACTCTTACAGGCCAGCAGTTCTTAACCTGGGTTTGTGGGCCTAGCTCTCTACAGTCTGGGACTAATCCCAAGTGTTTGAAGATAGAAAACTGTAAACACATTTCTCAAAACATAGCTGTCTGACCTAGCCACATGTTCATCACAAAAATACATGTATCTTAATTCTCTAATAAATTTTAAAGCACATCACGATGAAAATAAATTTAAAAAACTATATCCGGATTCTAAGTAGTCTTTGAAATTACATAACTTTGTAACTTGTAACTGAACATTATCACCCGTCGTCAATGTGAACTAGTCTTATGTGTGAAATGTCTCAACCAAATTATATATCTGTATGACTGTATCACTGTATGTATTTACTCTAAGGTATCAAATAAACGTCCCCCACCCCGTTTCTTTTTTCTTGTGAATTTTTGGCACCACCCTGTTCCTTATTCCATCCCTCCCATTTATTAATTTTAACCCTACGAAGCCAGCTGGTACCGGAGAGTAGAGCCTTTACTTTACCAAGCCGTGATGTACACACACACCCACCCCGTTTTTCCCCCCCCCCCCCCTGTTTATTTGATACCTTAAAGTAGTAAAAACATGTGGTGTGAAGGTATGAGGTACATTGTACTACATGTATGTTACTTAATACAGCGGGTTGGTGTTGATATGTCTTCAGGTGTTTCATTTCATTGATCACATTATAATATACCATTGGGAACTAACCATGTTTTTATGATGTGTGTAATATGTGTCTAGTGTGCTCTGTATGATGTGTGTTACATGAAGGGCCTATTGTACTTTGTGTATTGTAATTGTACCAGTGTTATATGTAGTAAAATACTGTGTAATGTGCTCAGTATGTGTAGTGTGTGCTGTGTGCTGTACATCTTGTATGTGTAATATGGAGGGCAGACCATTCATTCTATGCATTATGTCAATGTACTAATACCGGAACAGACTTAGTCTAAGTAAACTCTTTGTACTTGTAACTACATTACATGTATAGTGTTGTGTGTAATTGTAATCTGTTGTGTACATTGTGTTGTGTGTAGTGGGCTGCAGTGTGCTATGCTGACTACATGTGTGCTAGTAGTATTCTGGTACCCAGCACACATCTCTTGTCTCATTCATAAAACGAAGGATTTGATACTTCTTTACTACAGCCACATTACTACATGTAATCCCTCTTCTTTCGTTACTACTACTAGTACTAGACGTCAAGAGACAAATTGATTAACCTTGTCGATGTACATGTATATGGATTGTCTTTGACGTCAAAGCAAAGCAATAAGAACCGTGTCTCAAATCCGCTGCGTGGTGATCACCGCTAACGCATTTGGCATTCAATCAAGAGCTTCTTCTAGATCATCAAGTCAGGGTTGTTGTTGGGTTTTTTGTATGTGTGCGTGATGAAAGTACTTCTTGTACTGTACATGTACTTGTCTTGCTTGCTTGAAATTGTAGCTTAACATTGTAACCACTATTATCAGTTATAAATCCATATCATCGTCAATTATTGTGAAATGCCTCATTTATCACATAATATATTACGAGATTTCAGGAGCACATTGCCAATTTATCACAAGTCAAAAAGATGTACAGTGGTTTCCGCCTAAATGCCCAGCCCTCGGGTAACAAGAAAAGTGGGCAGATAGGCGGATGGGGTATTTACCCAAATTGAATTCAAGGTTACAGCGCCTATGAAGCGATTCAACCGGCCGTCAGTTGGTACAAAACGATGGCCTAGTTAGACTAGAGGTCCAAATCCATCACCTTGGTTCTCAAAATAGGAAGATTTAAATGTGCTTCCTGCTCCAGTTTGTCTTGAATCTAATGTAGAGAACTTCATCCACACCCTAATTGCGGGCACTTATACGAATCGGGCCAATATGTGTGGTGGGCATTTAAGCGGAAACCACTGTACTATCATATATAATAACTATTGCATTCATCTCCCTTCTTTCATTACAGAAGCAATCAAAATTATTGTTGTTGGTATGTTCTAAGAATCATAACTATCACATCAATGGTTTTCCTTTTTTTGCTTTGTTGTATATCCTATCGCTACTATAGATGGGATGTGATGATGAAAAATAGATTTTGTTCGCCGAAACGGAATACTATTATCAATTATTATACAAATACAATAAAAAATACATTATTATACATTTGATGAACTGATTGTGAATATTGCCCTGCAAAATGACAAAACTAGCTAGACTCTTGGCTTTGTTCTTATACTTATAGTGTGTTGTTATGTCTCTATTTATGTGTTGAAACAATGACTTTCTACCACCATGATGATGAAATATACACACAAAAGTTATGATGTATCATTATATAATATGATAAATCGGCACAAGGTCTTTTCTCCGAGATGGTGCAAACTGTATATCTAGTCTATTTTCTAGGGTTGCTATGACTACTACTATACTATTATAATATTGTGATACTACATGTACCTGTTCTACTATGCTATTTATTGTGCAAATTCACTTGTCCTTCATTCTGATCATTGTGTGCTGAAATATTTTGTTTGTTGTTTAATTACGATAATATAACTATAATACAATATCAATCTTCAAAGTAGATGCTAGAACCCGTAGTTAGCGCTAGGTCACATTCAGTTTATCGGCAACAACCCCCAACTGCCCCCTATGATGCATTGTGTATATTGAAATGACTTGTTTGTATGTACAATAATAGTTAATATCACTAATGGTTATGATAAATTTACAAAAAGAGAGAAAGAAATAACTCTGATGAATGAAGAGTGTAAACTATAATTAATGATAAAGCATTCTTTGACTGATTGACCCCTTGCTTTCAACTTATGTATTTCAATTTCATGCTAGTGCAGTGTTCTTTATTTTCTATATTACTGTAATCACAATGTTAATATTTTAGGGGTTGGCCAGTGTTGTGTATGATTGAACCATAAGAAGATCGATCCATGTGTACATGATGTGATTGGTTTGACTCTTCCAACTCTTACTCCAGACTACAGAAAGAGACAGGACACGGCACAGTGCCATAGCATTCATCAAGCAACGACCAAATTTGCATTACTGCACCTATGTCTTCTGATTCATGTCTTAAAGTTCAAGCAAGAGAAACACTTTCTCTCATTTTACTGAGAATGAAAATGAATTTGTTTACGTAAGATTTGAAAGACTGCAGTTCCCATTCTAGTAATAGCGAAAAAAAATGAAAACATTTCTGTCTCACATTTCCTTACTGAAAATTCTGGTTTTCTTTCTACAACGAAAGCATTGATTGGAGGAATCTTATGAGGTTTTTCACTTGTCAATGCATCAACCATTCTAAAACATTACATAATATACCCTGAGAACTCATAGAATATGTCGCTTGATTGAACGTATCCTTTGTTTGTTTCACGTAGCTTAGACTCGTAAGCATGAGGCAATTAGACGCCTCATTTGTCAGGGGATGTTCTTTCACCAGATTTCTGTTGTATGCAGTACAAAGTGAATAAATGAACTATTTTACAGCTTGCAGCTCTTTGAGTCTTCATTTATCGTAGCTTCAAATTGAGATTGATGTGTAGATCTCTGACTGTGTGATTGCTGTACACATAGTACATGTATTAATAAAACATGCCTCAGACCTGAGACTAGGCAAGCCAATGTTCTTGTAAGGCAGACTATGCACCTTATTATTATTATTATTTACCAAGACCTTCATGTAGGTGTGCATGCTTGAACAGCACTTGGGATCATCATTTCATCACAAGGTGTGCCTCTGGAATAAACACGTTGCTGCAGGCATTACATCAGTACCTTCTCAATACCTTCTGTAAGGTCTATCACAGTAGGAACACAGGAAATAACTTCAACAAACAGACTACACAGTCAGTGTGTTTTCCTCAAGACTGAGATGATGATTGAAAGAGACGTGTATAAAACTGTACCATTATATTGCACTTGCTGTAGAGCAAGGAGATGCTCTAGACTAGCTCTGGTGATCTAGAGGTCAGAGGTCCTGGCCTCTAGCATGCAGACTCATGAGAGTACATTTTCTTGTCCTATACCAGGTGCAAAAGGGGTACCCAAGTACAGACAGTGAGGCCATCAGCCAGGTAGTACTACCACCACCAGTATGCCTCCCGGGAGGTTGAGAATGAAGAGGAAACCATGGCTGTAAATGTAAAATGCTTTGAGCTAACTAACTTGCTGAAGAGCAGGATAAAGCGCTATACAAATGCTAACTATTATCTATCTTTCTATAACATAATGAAAACAACAGAGCAGAGGAAATGCTGCCTCCCAGTGCAAACACCACTCAGCCATTCACATTGTTCTACACAAATTAGGTGGGTGTCAGAGTATGTTTCTTTTCCAATTAAATACAAACGTGCACATATGAAAATCCATTCTCAACAAAACAACTATTTTTTGTTTGTTTATTGAGTAGATATATCATTATATATTGTATCTAGAACTACGTCTTTGGTTGAATACAGCCACACTACATATCAGATCTCACAAGAACATCAGTGTATTAGTTAACAACATGCCTAAGGTAATACTAATACAGTAGTAAGATCTACTAACAAAATGAGATAAACCCTACACACGTTTGTTTTTTTAACTTATGAGCAAAAAAGTCTCTGATCCAACAACATAAAGCTTGTAATATGTATTAAACCCACAAACAAGAACAAAAAAACAAGCTTGTTCTATTCTGTAGCAACAAAATTACACCAAGCAATACTTTACACAACCAAGTTTCGAATAAATCTACTATTAATAAACAATGAAAAGCAATGCATGTTTCAATATTAAGGCTGCATAGAAAATGAACAGAATATGACAAAGAAATTCATTCTATCCAAGTCTGGAGTTGCACAACTCTGTGGTGAAAAAACAAAGTTTTAACAATCTGACAAGAAATTCCCTACTTGCTAAACTTTAAGTAGAAGTATAAAATGAATGTATAATAAATGTATAAAATTCATCTGAGTGTAAAATTTGCTATATGAATAATATATACATCAGCACAGTGGTCGCAATGGACTTATAAATGCATCGCGACAGGCGACAACAACAAAATAAACAGCAGCATTTTCACATTAAAAGTGAAGATTTTGATCTTTAAAGTTTAAGACTGTTGATTGTAGTGGCAGTTAAGTAATCAATATTACAGCAAGGCACTTCTCATCTTCTTACATCAAAAGGAGATGCAAATAAAAAAAATATATGAACACAGAAAATGCATTATTAAAGTCGACTAACTCTCAAATATTGTGTTTGAACAAAGAAAATACTAATAAACATGAACAGATTTAGGAGTACAAAGAAGAACACAAAGCAATATTTATGATGATATGGTAGAATAGCACAGTTTGATTTGATATGTACAGTTTGTAAGTGTTATGTGACAACCTCGTACAAAGAGCAAGCTGATCAGATTATAACGATGTTTAACAAAAATGACAGATTGAAAGTTACTTAAACGTTCTTCAAGAATCCTGAGATGAGATGGACAACAGACTCTTCATAATTAACCCACGAATAATGCTGTCTGATCCTTGACAAGATTGTGACTTCAAACTACTACCATCACACTAGCACTCCGACTGCTATCACATACAACACAACTGCTCTTTCCCAGCATTTTGATAAGCAAAAGGTCTCTTAACTAATACTAATAAACAAGATGTGAATTATACACCAATAAGCTTTATTGACTATCAAACCATGGGTTTGCTAGGATATTGAAGTTTTCATGAACATCCTACAACAGGCTCCCGTTTACTTAGACCAGCAATGGTAGAGACAGCACAATATGACCATCTTGAATGTATCTACCTTTCCCATGCTCTAAATGACCTTCTTTTCAAATGTTTAATCTTTTTTTTCTAATTTTAAAATTAAGGGTACTAATGAAAGAGGTACCCATACCACTAAGCAAAAGACCAAAAAGTGATGTGTAGAGACAGAATAATCATCTTTAAAAAATCAAGGTTTCAAAAGATTTCAAACAAGTGATGGTGAAAATAATCACAATGTAACATTATAACATACAGTAAACTGGGGGGAGTTGGAGTGAGCGTAGAGGTCCCAAGCGACAGTTCACAAAGAATCGAGGTAGCCGTCAGTGTGAGAGACTCTGTCTGTGTCCATGTGGTAGGCAGCAGAGTTGTCTTGCCACTGGTCGTTGTACAGATTGGTCTGGTCCTCAGGGCACAGCATACACCTGGAGCAATGGACAGACAAAGTGACAGTAAACTCTATGAGACGTCTAACAGAAACTCTATGACAAGTGTTTGTGAAGTACATGTAGCAGTAACGTAAGTTTATTCTTCCCCACAACTATTGATGGTCTTATATCCTCCAATTTTAGTGTTTATGTAACTGTTGTTCAAGAGTGGGACTATCAGAAAATCTGGGCCCATCCCATCTGAGCGCTAAAACATTGTTTCCAGGGTCAGCAGATGTAGAGATAGACTGTTACTGAAAGAAATCCAGGTGCGTGTACCAATACAGCATACCTAACAAGAGGCCTATAATGTGTTGATATAAATCAGGTCTGCCATGGCAATATTGTCTGTAAGTAAAGAGCATTGAACTTCAGGTAGAGCATGGAAATAATATGCTCAGTAGTGGAAGCAGGGAATGAGTTCCAATGCTGAGAACTAAAACAGCGGACGAAAGATTCACACATTAAATTTGTTGCATTGGGATGACTTGCGTCGGCTTAAACGTCTTTAATAAGCATTTCTATTATCAAAGTATCATGTTTTGGTTCATTCAACAAGCGAACGGATCACCATATTTATAAGTCCTCAAATAAGCCAACCGAGGAGAACTCATGAACTGAGTCAGTGACCTTAAATTTGATTGGAGCAGACAATTACGCAGTACATGTGTAGGGTTTTCTTTCTACTCTGGTGCTATTCTTTTTTAGTGGTCTATACTTAGGCCTACCTGTGTACAGAAACTAAAGGGCAACTTACACATCGTTGGTCTAACATGTTCTTACATACGTCCTGACTGTGAAACAGTTTTTGTTTTCTTGTCTACATCAATAAATGCTTGTAATATTAAGTGTCCCATTTACTTTTACAATGTAGAGGTAAATACGTCAAGAAAAAAAATCCAACATTTTAATTAATAAATTTATACTCACTTTGGCGAGTTGAGCCCATAATCAAAGCAGGAGCTGCCAACACATTCACAGCAGCCATGCTCATGGAACCAGCGGTACTTGGCCGCCCCCATAGACTTGCAAGACTCCTTGCACTTGCGGATAGACAAGCACTTTGCAAAGTAGGCCACGGTGCAGTTGCGAATACCCAACACATGCTCCTCTTTCGCTGGTTCCTCAGTCTTGGTCTCTGTTGGTGATGTTTTAGTGGGAGGCTTTTCCTTTTTGTCTGTGGATGGCAAAGGTTCTAGAAGAACTGAGATCCAGTTGTTGTTATGCACATAAAGAATAATGACTGTTATCACTCTATATATATATACTGACACTCCAACAGACAAGAAACTTTTACCTTTTGGGGGTTAATAATCAAAGCACTTTTAAAGACTATCAATGCTAATCATTTCTTTCAAATTGAAATGTTGCTGCTGAATGATACACTTACTAGTTTTCTCTCCATCCTTTGAACCGGGATCTTGAGGCAGTTTAGTGCCAGGGGCAAAGAGCAGCTTGTCAAGGTCTACAGCAAAAGTGTATGTGGTCCAGCGCTGGTGAGGGTCCTCCTCTTCGGTCAGCACATTGAACAAGTCAGGAATTGGATCAGGCAGGTCCTCTACTGTGCTTGACTTGGCCAGATCATCATCTGGATCTGGAGGGGGGCACAGACCTAGGGAGCAAAAATTCATTTTTATTTAATACTCATTTATGAGTGAGTCAGGAAATACAAAATTATGTAAAAAAGGCTGCGACATACTTTCCAAAGAACTGGACTACTAACTATACCCAGTTATTATAATACTAAATATACCTACAACGGCTATTGGTCCAAAATGTCCCTGATCTCGGCATCAGAATGGCATACCGATTTGAAACAATGTAGGCCTATAATTGGTTCGGTTGAGGGTTAAGTGCTATTACTATTACTGTATGGGTTGAATGTGAAGTGGATTTCAGCTGGCCTAGCCTAGTGTAGTCAGCTCAAAGCTTCTCACACACAACAGCACTCAGCAGTAAGCTTAAACTTCCCTACTACAGCTTGTCAAATGCTGATCAAGGAAATGCTGTGAAAAAATGATAATTTACACAGTTCGATTATTTAATCGAGTTTATGATAGCAGCTCATCCAGAAAAAGCGCTTTACAGTTTAAGTTGAACGCTACAGCCACTGACAGACTTGATGCATTCCAAAGCCTTCTCAACCTCCAGGGAGGCATTGTTACTGTTAGTTAGTGTTAGTGCTGCCTTCTTGGTCGGCGCCTGGCGCTCATACTCATACCAACAAGATCTTTCAATGTCTATAGTCGGGTACCCATTTTTTACATAATTATAAATATATCTGGATAAGGTGAGAAAGTCGTGACAAAGTACCTATACCAAGAGTACACCTGGTGTAGTTGTAGATGATAAGAATTTAAAATACTCTCAAATCTACCAAATAGAGTTGGCAAAGCCAGGGATCGAACCCCAGACATTTGACTTGTGAGGCCAACCACACGAAAGAAACCCTGTGCAACACTCATGCATGTCTGAATAATAACCACTCCCTTCTACTTCTAAAGATTCTAAGCATTATTTAGTATAGTAGGATTCCAGTATTATTGTTATTGAGTAGCCTTCTACTTCTATGGTTGGTATCGTGTGTGTGATCGAGTATTACTATTATTATAATATATAGTAGTAGATTCTAGATCCTTGATTCATTGAAAATCACAATGCAAAATCTAGGGAGGACTTCCAAATATTGAAGCCATTATTTAGGTAGATTCTACTTCTTATTATTCATCAGGCAGGAGGAAGGGACATTTCGTTTTATTTAGAGAAGTTTAGTTATAATCTAGAGTTGGGTGGGGGCTCAGTAGAGTCAGGTTCCCCTGCCCTAACCTAAATCAGGGGAGGGATGAGTGGCGGCAATGTTTGGAAGTCTTTCTAAGCTCTAGAAATCTAGATCTACCCGCAACCCTTCAGCCTTTCATACCAACGCATGAGCAACATTCTGTGTAGAGAGACTTGAGACAGATCTGGCATTCCCTGCAGCAAGAACAGTTCTTTAAATCGGTCATTTCACAATCACAACACTCAATGAGCATGCACTTTGAAACGATAGGTCCACAAATTGCTTCATTGCAGGCCTCCACAGCGCCAAATGTCACAACTACGCCTAGTGCTAGCAGTACGTATTTCATGTTGGTGAGAATGACGTTCATGTCTTTCTCTATATAATCTCTTCATCAACTTCAAACTCAAGTTCAAGACAACTGAAACTGGTCTACAAACTACACAAACTGCAATCAAGTAAGGAAACGTCTTTAAAAATAAATTAAAATCTGTTATTTTGATATCCTCTGGATCTCATGTAAAGCTCTAGATGTAGATCTTGGCCCTAGATCTTCTAGATACATACATTTTCAGCAGCTAGATTTATAAATTAGATCTAAATTGTAATTCTAGAATGTCTTTGATTGAACTCTAGAACTAGAATCTTGAAGTCTCAGTCACACACAAGGGATGGATGCTCTATTTTGTTTGCTTCGTCCTCCATATCATATCATATCATTCCAACTTTTTGGCTTTGGGATGGTAAACAAACACCGGAAGTTTTACTTGCGGATAAGTTGAGAGTGTAAACCGCCTATGATTCGCTGAAAATAATAATATGCATAGGTCAGGGGCTGAGAGGACAGGGCACCGTCTCGTGTGACGTCACGATTGAGAGGGTGTTTACCTTCGAAGTACGTGTACGAAAAACGGTAACAAAAATAGAAAAAAAAGGAATCCAGGGCCTAGTGTGTGTGTATGAGAAAATACTGGAAGTCCACATTTCTTAGACTTACACATATATACTGAAATAACATTTTACTGTGTAGAAGCCTACAGGATGTGTTTGACATTTTGTTGTTGTTGTTGTTGTTGTTGTTTACCTTATTACCTAGGAAGTGCACCACTTATAATTAATGAGAGCAAATGTGAGTGTATGAATTATTGCACATCATATCTTTATCTTTACTTAATGCTACATTCCCTA